>KV425638.1:19422-116547 GCA_001632425.1 Neolentinus lepideus HHB14362 ss-1
GCGTCAAAATTGGGCATCGGTACAGAATACAATAAAGAAACTGTTAGTCAATGTTTAGGACTGTGCACATGTAGCTTGGACGCCAGCGCTTGTTGCGCGTCGCGTCGCTACTCATCATCCGAGCGAGCGGATCTGACATCGCTCGACAATAGTCCAAATGTCATCCGGAATGTTGTCTAATTGCTCCAGCCACGACGTCCATAATATTATGTGAAGTGTCTACTAGTACATAAGTATTCTATTACATCTGCGATGCGAGTTTGATCTCCATCAGCTGACAGATTGGCTATCATACAAAGAATCTTGAAACCAAGCAATGTGGGTTCCCAGCAATATTTTCCTGAGCGCTAGCAGACCTCGGGTTGTAGTTTGCAAGTGGGAGTCAAGTGGGCTGGAAATGGCCGAGAACGCATGCATGTGACTTTCTTTGTGGCGCGTACCTAGGCGCGTGTACGCGTATAGGGGCTATTGATTTTCTGCGCGGCACTCCTGCACTCTTAACTTGGACAAACACCACATCGAGTACTCCTAAATCAGGATTGTACCTGGTCTGAAACGAATACCGACGCAAGGTTCATCGAAACTATAAAGACAAGCTCGCACAGCGGTGGCACGACGAAATCACCGAGGCTTGGATTACCCTGTGCATGAAAGAAACGGGAGAAAGGGGTTATATAGGAGAGGTTCAATTTATTAAGATCTACCCAAATCACGACGCAGCGGCGGCTCACGAAACAACGATCATATTGTTATGACGGCCATGGCGGTCCAAGAAAATCCATGTGGATCCTTCATCGTTGGGGTGATCCGACCATATTCCTTGTATATCGAATTACACCTAAGCTCAAGATGTAAATGACAAACATACAGCCACAGTGATTTGTCCATATCCGTAGTTGTTGTGAAATGGAATTAGTCGGCAGAAAGAAAGAAGCGTACCTTCTATTCCTTTAGGTGGTTAAAGGGAGTCGGGAAGTTGATATAGCTCCGCACGCATCAACAACTGTCAACAAACCGTCCTTGACCTCGTACCACCATCACCTAGATCTCTCAAAATGTGCAACCCTCCACGATACTTGTACACTCCAGTGACGACTCCCTCCGGCTCCAAGCGCTTATATATGGGACGGGTCACCATCGCGAAGAACATATTAGGCCTGTTGGAGTGTCCGATTGAGGATAGTCGAGGGAACTGGCAGACACCCAGATGGCCGTTGAACAGCTACAGAAAACGGCCGGTGAATGGAAATTACCATGTATGTTCCTTTTATCTGTGCCATGCTCAATATCTGACCATTTAACTTGAAGTTATGGATACCCCTCGGACGATTTGTCGATTATCAGAAAATCCCGACTATCGACAAGACGTTGATGGATAGTGCTAGCGGTCGGCTAGTATTCGTGAGTGACAGATCGACCTGAAATCTGTTTGTGATCTTAACAGCGCGAGGCTGGCTAGGACATGGAGAGGATGGAGGGCGTGCATGTCCCCGAGAAGGAGAGAAAGGGGAAGAAGAAGAGACCAGATACTAAGCATTTGTCGGTTCACAAAACCAATAAGCACCTAGTGTCAAGATCTCCCTTCGACCCGGGGGAGGTCAATACCATACCTTTCCCCAGCAACGAGGGATGCGTGCAATCCTCTCACCCGTAGTCAGTAATATGAGTCTGGAGGATGCGCCTAAGTATGTCTTCCTTGTTCATCTCACTCCCGGCTAAGCTGATATCATTCGTAGTACACTAGATTGTATGTCGAGAGAGAAGAGGTTGTGATTCGGGTGAGAGTCGACTGAAGTGCCGGGGTGGGAAGGGGACGTTGATGGGCCATCGACTTGGAGCATGGAATCCGGTAAACACACTCTCGCCTTATCCATACTGTCGAGGATCGAGGATCGCATACGTGCCCGGGTCGAACTTCATTTGACATAGGATAGAAAAGATTGCTATTCGGCTGCGTAAACACTTCATTGTTCACGAAGATGAATAGAAAACATTACCGTTCATTATTGATACCTGCAGGCAGTTCGAAATTTGCAGTAGTTGCCAGGCCGACCAGCGCCATTGCCCCACAGCGGGCTGAGAAGCGGTCGATTCGGCTCGGCACGGTGCCGTTCATGGTATATAAAGGCTACCACCGCCGTTCACTGATTCATCCATTCATCTACTGGCCTCTGCCACTATGTCGACGTCAAGTTCCTCCTGCAAGAAGGAAGAGACCGCCAGAGGGAGGACAAGCATCAGGGAGCCATCGGAGACTGGTATTTTGTTGGTCAAACCTTTGAAAGCATGGAATGGGTGCAAGGTACGTCTTCACCAGTTAGATCCGGCCTGCACGTCTGATCACTAGTGAAAGGCCAACATCCCACTCGCACGGTACATTGAAGCGAGGGTGATCCCCTGTTTAGATGGGGTAGCGTCTTGGATCATGGAGACCCCGCCGTTGTGGGTAGGTGATGCCTGCGATGTCCCTGTGGCAGATGTCACTGAAAAAATATACAGGATCCAGACTGCGAGGAATGTCGCCGCATCCAGCGTGGTCTCTATATGTATCCCAGTGGACATATCCGTACCAGGCGAGAGGGGACTCCCTTGCCTAGGAACGACGACTTTGCGGGAGTTTGGACCCCCGACGAAGACGACCTCGGTGCCAAGTCTACGTCGGTTACCCAACCGAACATAAACTTCAAACCGAGTCCCGCTCTCGAGGACGAGAACAACATCACCATACCCTCCCCGTGCGATGCATCCGGATGAACGCGATAGAAGTATGTCCTTTCTCGACGTAGCCCCAATTGATACTGAACCTGTCTGGGCATAGGAAAGCGGGTGGTCATAGGGCTTGGGAAATGAGGAGATTGGATGGGTGGATGCAGAGTGCTGGGGTCAGGAAGATAACATCTGTTTTCCATGTACGATGCACGATCGTTGTGGAAATTTGTGCTTCAATCACTTGATACAGTACTGTGCATACCTGCAGGTGTTTGCTGAGCCCTCCGATTGACCTGTAACGTAGGTCCTGCTTTGCTCTGCGTGGGAGTACAACCGATTGTCCGTGACGGCTGGCGTCGATCTTCTGGGTGTGCTTAACGTAGGTGCAACATCATCCTTGCATGTTCCAATAAACGAAATAAGCCCATGGGTCGTGGATATAAAACAGTCAAAGCTGGAAAACTGTAGACAGAACTTGACTGAACACTGAGAAGGACGGCCGCAAATTGTGGCGAACTCTATTTCTTATTCGGGACCACTGGCACTACCGCCTTTCTGAACGCTGACTTCACCCGTCCTGCTCTTAGTCTGAGGCTGAAACTCAATTGTATAGCGGTGCTGCTGCGTGGTAGTACATTCTTCATATCAAATGAAAATATTCCATTCGGTGCCTACTCACAGATGCTAGTGAACTGGGACTCCAACAAGTTCTCCAACGGGCCACAGAGAAGACTGAAATCCTGTCCTTATGATACTGGCTGACGAATCAACTAGTGAAGGCCCAAACTGTGATTATCACAACTTGAATACTGTGGGCCCAAGGAAGCTCACAGCACACCAGTGTGTCGTTTTCACCGGACCCTTGCGACTGAACATTTATACGGACGAAGCCAGGAAGCTCGCATCCGAGACGCATCATGACTGTGCTGTCGTCCTCTCCTTTATCTCGAATCTGAGATCTGAAGAGCTAGGGCTGAGCTGAGCCGCACCGAGCTGGACCGGATACCAAACAAGAATGCGATAAATGAGAGACGTGTACGAATAAGTTCAAGTAGGTTTGTGGTGAAATGCTAAGTCAAGTTATACCTGAGTATCGTGGTCCGAAATGACATCCAGCCAGTGCGCGTTGATTTGTCCTGGTCCTGGAAAATCGCGCAATTCAGTCAAAGTTAAGTGTCCTCACCATGATTCACCTGTACCTCGCACCAATTTTTGACACGGTATCGAGACGAAGTGCGGAGAGACTGCGACGACAAAGATCAAAGATCCAAGCTGATCAGGGCCGAGCTGAGCGGGCCCGCTGAAATAGAGGCTCCCGTACAGGAAAGTACATGTATGATGAATCTGGGTGGCAAGAAGGGAACCCATCCAGTATCGAATGGCCTGAGATTCTGAGAGTATCAACAAGAGTGAGTTTGTTATCTGTATCCCATGCTCGTTTGGCATTCTGCTTCGTCTCCTATCACTTACACGCGAATCCTCACCGCCCAACTGATCCATCCTTTCAACCATACTCGGCACCGCTGCCGCAATCGACTCCCGAGGAGGACGGTAACCCCAAATCCTCTGCTCCCCGCTCTATGGCTCCCTCCCCTATGGCGTCGTAAAACTCGCCAGGTTCAGATTTCCCGACGGTGCAGCATTGAGCCTACCAAACACGCCGGCAGGCTCAGAGTCCCGGTAGCCGCGATATAAGGCGGAGACTGCGAGACATGCTCGGCCTCGATAAGGGCAGTATCCTCAAGGGCGACTTTGTGAAGCTCCTTGCGGTTGAGATCCTTCTTGGGGGCGACGCCTTCAGGGCGCTTTGCAGCGGCGCTCTGGGCCTCGGCGGCGAGAGGGCCAGGAGGGCATACCCGAAGATCTTGTGCTCCCTACATATGAGCTTGCGTGCCTCCTCTGCGATAAACCATCTGTCAGAAGTCGTTCGCGACGTTGAACGCGGATGGAATATAGTGTATAACTTACTGGCACTGCTCTTCTCGAGATCAATATTCGCTGCGACACCCAATCAAACTAGCAAGACTAACGCGACCGACGCTACTTTGACTACCCCTGCTACGCCGGCTGCTCCTCCTCGCCTTCGGCTCACCCTGCTCCTAGATCCGTGAAGCGTCCTCAACGGCAGTCTCCCTCAGCTCCGCCCGGTTTAGCTCACGCTCATCAACTGAACCGGGCACCTCAGGGTGTTTGGCGGCGGCAGACTGGGCTTCAGCGCCAGCAGCCAGAGAATCAGGATGCGGGCGGTGACCCAAGATATTGTGTGGACACCGGCTTTCGGGCATCTTTAGGGTTAATGGAGTTGAGGTCGATTAGAGGGTGCCGCGTGTGAAGACGTAGACACCTCTCTGAGACCAGACTGCTCAACCTTGGAATGATCTAGATGAAGTATACTATTAGTACTTACTTACTCGACGGAGTAGCTCTACTTCTCGATACCGCTTTGCCTTCACGATAGTTGATCGACCAATCCATAGAAACGCCCAGGCGAGTGGGGAAATGCGCGAATGGGTTGTGGCCGAAGCGGCGGAGTGAATCGCTTCCAAGCACTTACGATCAGGCCTCAGGAGTGGAATCAAAAGTAACATCAACATCTCGAGCAGTCGTTTACCTAAGGTTGACACTAGTTCCTGAGCACATGCGAGCTCGAGTCGGGAACGCGTCCGGCACGTGACTTTCTTCGTGGCGTTTTCGGTCTTTCGCGTGGACGCGTATAGGGGCTATTGATTCTTTGTCCTCCTTCCATCGCTCGAAACTCAAGGAAGCTGTCACTCTGAAGGGGAAACCAAACTATCGCAGATAATAAATCCATTGTAGTTGTGGCGATACATGTCGTATACTGGCAGAGTGAGTTGACGCTACGGAAGAGGTAAATGTGCTGTCGTGGCAGGCTTCGTCACACGACACACAATGTAGAAAGTAGCAAAGCATACCAAAGTAACCGATTATTTCCAGCGCATATGCTCAAATCGTTCAGTAGAGCAGACGGTCAGGACCTCGGATATTCAAAACGACATCTGGTTCGAGCAGTGGCAAGCAGCGTTCTACAAGAATCAGCGCAGATTCGCTATCGCCATGATGATCTTCTTCAAAATTGCTCAATCGATTCATTCCATCTTGGCGCTCAGGGCTGCGGATAGTGAGATATGCACGCATTGGGGCCTATCTGTGATATTAGCACCCATGTTGTAAAATGGAATCCACCGGAAGAATAAAGACGCGTATCTTCTACTCCATTAGGCGGTCAAAGAGTGCCATGCCGCGTTCGGAAAGCTGATATAAGCCCACAGGAACCACACACCAACAGCCGTCAACAACGCTTGACTTCGTTCCATCATCATCTCTCACAATGTGGCAGACCCCAGAGCCGACGTTGAAGTCCCCTCGCTATGACCCTTTGTCTAAAGTCATTGTCGCAAAGAATTGGTTGGGACGCTGGGAGTGCCCGCTCGCCGAAAGCCGAGGAAACTGGCAGACACCTCGGTGGCCGCTCGCTTGGTGGCCATCCAAGAAGGAAGGGTGTCGTAGGGTACGTTCGTTTGACCATTGGAAAGCTGGAGTATTCTGACCTGTTCGACAATAAGATGGATATACCACTAAGCCGCTATGTGGAACACAAGAAGGCTCCCAGCATTCATCAGGTGATGGAGGACGTGCTGGGCGGGCGGCTGGTGTTTGTGCGTAACCGTCTTCATGCTGTGTATTCGAGACCATGACAGCCCATATGTCCCGCAGGACTTCGAGAAGATGGAGGGAGTCTATGTAGCGGAAAGAAAGAAGGGGAGAAAGCAGGCGAAGAAGGAACTGGGCAACCCATCTTCGTCGGCAATATCTGCCAACAAAACTGTGCTACCAAGAACCCCCTTCACCCCGAGGGAGGTTGATACGAGAATTGGATTTAAAACTGCTATGTGATGAGGTTTTCTTGATGATCACTTGGATGTACAATGACCTATCGCGTCCCCATTGTATCAGACTCGGATTTCCGCGCGGCGTGTATAACTGAACGCTGTCCATGGCATGCAGGCCGTGACTACTCACGGATATTGGACCATCTCTCGCCGACATCGACCTCGCATCCTGTTTGAGAGCTTCCGACCTGTGCTAAGAACCGATGTCCCCTTGATGTTTTACTGCGATTGTCCGAGTATTGGTAGGGTCAAGTTTAACAGATGAAGTATCTGCACCGAGATAACGAGCGCCGCCCAGCGCAGCGGCAGGTGGTGCGCCCGTGGATGTTGAATGGCTTCCGAGCACTTCAGATTGGGAGACTCAGAGGTAGTGAACGCGAGATACTTGCGACATTGAGAAGCACGACTGCAAATTATCGCAAACTCTGAGTATTCTTCATTAGGAATAGTTATTACTCTTTCGGATGTTATGTTGCCGCCACTGTGACTCGACCATATTCTCTAGTCATCTTTTTACTCTGCTACTTCGTTTCGCGCGATGAGATGCTGAGCCTACCGGAATCCTTGCATCCTCTGCACCAAGGAAGATTTTACGGTCAAGGAATTTTATCTAATGTTCCTAGACATATCATTATAATTGATGTCTGTTCTCCGCCGGCGAGTCTGTGGCTATCAACAAAGGAATCCTGTGATCCACGAATTCTGGGTCGAGATAACAGTATCCCGAGCAGTGGTTGAGTTGACGTTGACGTTAGTTCCTGAGCGCAAACAAACCTGAGGCTGCAGTGGATGGAAACGGCCGGGAACGCATCCACGTGACTTTCTTTTGTACGCGTATAGGGGCTACTGATTTTCTACGCCGCACTCCTCTGCATTTCTTCACCGAGAAAAGTTCTATATCGAGTCTTAATAGTCCTCGGTGAGAACTGAATTGGCGTACTTGCGATGTCGAAACTAGAAAGATGAGCTCGTACCGTGGTAGCACGGCTTTTATTACATGAAAGAAAGAAGAAAGGATTATATCGGAGAGGCTGCTTTTATAAGAGACTACACAAAGGACAATGTAGCTGCTGCTCTTAAGAACAATGACCTATTGTTATGACAGATACGGCGGACCAGGTAGACCCTTTATTCTGAGGTGATCCGACTCAGATATTACTTGAATGTCTAATCACACCTAAGCTCAATACGAAAAAGGCTGACAGCTGCTGAAAATTAAATATACAGTCAAATAAGTTTGACCATGGCACAAGCACTCATACCCGTAGTGGAATCAATAGGTGGAAAGAAAGAAGTACATCTTCTTCCCCTTTAGGCGGTCAAAGCAGTGGTCCGGAAGTTGATATAATTCCGCATGCAAGCTATCAACAAACCATCCTTCCTCGTGCCACCACCATCTCTCGAAATGTGCCACCCTTCACGATTCTTGTACTCTCCAGTGATGAGTTCCTCCGGCTCCGACCGCTTAGGCCTGGGGCGCGTCACCATCGCGAAGAACGTCTTGGGCGAGTTGGATTGTCCTATTGAAAATAGCCGAGGGAACTGGAAGACGCCCCGCTGGCCATTGAACAGCGATAGAGCTCGTCCCGTGAAGGGGAACCACCACGTATGTTCCTTTCATCTGTGGCATGCTCAGTGTCTGACCATATGACTTGAAGTTATGGATACCTCTGAGTTGATTTGTCGAATATCAAAAATTGCCTACCATCGAGAAGATGTTGATGGACCGTATTAGTGTTCGGTTGATATTCGTGAGTGGCATATCCACATAATGTTTACTTGCGATCCTAACAGCACGGTGTTGGTGCAGGGTCTGGGCAAGATGGACGGCCTGTACATGGCTGAGATGAAGAAGAGAAAGGGCAAACGGAAAAGGACAGATACTAAGCCTTTGTTGATTCACGGAAGCAACAAAACCCATGTATCAAGACCTCCTCTCAACCCACAGAGAGTTCATTGTGATTCAGGTGGGAGTGGGCTGAAGTCTCCGGGGATGGGAGAGCCGTTTAGAGATGTTAATGTGCCATCAATTGGGAGCGTGGAAAACATTATCTCGGCCCAGACATGCTATGGAGCATCAAAGATCACTGCGCATCCGGGCCAAACTGCATTTAACAGAGAGGCTATTCGGTCATGTAAACGCTTCGCTGTCCACTTTAGTGATGAGGAGGATCAATTGATGTTATAAAGCATCACCGATAGCAGCCACAGGCCAGCAGTCAGTTCGGTTCGGAAGGCTGCCGATCACGGTATATAAAGGTTAACACTGCCGTTCACTGGTTCATACCTTCATATACTTGCCTCTGCCACCATGTCGACGTCAACTTCGTCCTGGGAGAAGGAAGAGACCGCCAGAGGGAGGACGAGCGTCAGGGAGCCACCGAAGACCGGTATTTTGTTGGTCAAACCTTTGAAAGCGTGGAATGAGGGCAAGGTACGTCTTCACCTGTTAGATCCGATCTGCACGTTTGATCACCAGCGGAAGGCTAACATCCCTGTCGCGTGGTACATTGAAGCGAGGGTGATCCCCTGCTTAGACGGGGTAGCGTCTTGGATCATGGAGACCCCGCTGTTGTGGGTAGGTGATACCTGCGACGTCGATGTGGCAGATGTGAACTGAGAGGAGTGTCGCTGCATCCAGTGCGGTCTCTACATGCATCCCAATGGTCACATTCGTACCAGGCGAGAGGGGACTCCGTTGCCCAAGAACGACGACTTGGCGGGAGTTTCGGCCTCCGACGAAGACGACCTTGGGATCAAGTCTACATCGGTTGCCCAACCGACTATAAACATGATACCGAGTCCGGCTCTCGAAGACGAGAGTAACACCACCACACCATTCCCCTCCGATGGGTCCGCGTGAATGGTGTGTAAGTATGTCCTTTGTTCACATAACACCAAACCATATTAAATATGTCTTGTGCATAGGGACGTCGAGATACACAGGGGAGATCAAGTGAATCATGGAAGGGTATGTTGAATTCTGCTTGCCATGTACGGTGGACTGTTGTCGTCAAAATTTGAGTTTCAATCATTGGACGCGTAATAAGTCTTCGCTAGTGTTGTACGTACCTGCATATGTCCGCTAAGTCCTCTGATTGATCTACGTTGAAAACCCTGCCTTCGCTCAACGTGGTGTACAACCGAGAGTCCTTGATAGCTGACGAGATCATATTCCTGAGTGTTTTGGCCTGACCATACGTGTAGCATTGTCCATAGCATTTTAAAGTGAAACAAGTAAGCCCGTGAATCGTGGATATAAAACAGTTAAAGCTGGAAAACTGTAGACATAGAAGGATGGCTGCAAATTGTCGCGAACTCTACATATGAAGTTGAGTGAACTATATCCGGTAACCGCACAACTTGAAGAAGAAGAGTTCAGAAGTTCACACGCAAGACTCGTGTACGGAAAGTCCTGGTGCGAGAAATCGTCGTGTTGCCTCTCCTGTACCAGCAACGTATCGTCCGCGATACGAGGCTTGATGAGAGTCGCACTGGGATTCATCCCAGAATTTTTGTCAATGCATTGCGATCGTGAGGACTGCAACCAATTAATTATGGCCCGGACTTCGCTTCGTACGCTTCATATGGCAGTCCTTTTAACTCAGAAAATATTCATTGACTTTTACGGCGCATTTAACTTGGTATGAACGATAAGCAGACTTGACTCTTGAGTCCTGTAGGATACACAGTCCGTAAGGCTCTTTGCAAAGCGCCCGCTGCAGACGCAATAACCTGAGGCCTCTCAATATTCCTTGATGTACAAATGCTGAGGCGATGGGCATGAGACAACACAGTCTGTCTAATCTGGCCGAGGCAGGTCACTCGTGTTCTAACCCGCAGCGACATGTTACGCTGTGCTTACATATTCGTGGTAGGTGAGTCTTGAACGTTCATGATGTCGAATTGCGCCTTCACCCTTAGGTATTGCCATACTAGGTATATAGGCCGTACCAGGACCTTCTTGACATCAGTGATCAGTAGAAAAGGTTCACGTCACCGACCGAATCGTCATTCGAAAGCTTACAAATCGTACTCAATGGTTGTGATTACTAAGAACGAGCCTTATCAAGAGTGCTAAGAAGTCAGGCTTACCAACTGGGACTGTACAGAGATGGATCCTATAAATTGTATTGTCGCAGATGGCTGTAGAAATCAGATCAATAGTCTATAACGTACCCCTCATGTCCTCACCTGTCCTTCTTGTCCTCGGTGCAGGCCCTGGCGTAGGGTTAGCAGTGGCCCGCAAATTCGCTCAGCACGGCTACAAGGTCGCGCTTGCCGCTCGTAATCCTAGTGAGGAGACCTCGAAGGCTGCAGACCTAGTCATCAAGACCGATTTCTCTGACCCCAGCGCGGTCGTCTCCACTTTCGAAAAGGTCAAAGGAGTACTTGGAATTCCCAGCGTTGTCGTCTACAATGGTGAGTGCACCGTTGCATTTCCTTCTAGAAGAAGTGCTCACGAAACATCATAATCGCTCCGCATAGCTTATTCCTCGCACCGATCTGAAGGAGACCCCTTCTCAGTTTCTGTAGCGGACTTTCACACAGACCTCGCGGTGAACGCGACCAGTGCCTTCGCAACAGCTAAGGAAGCCGTCAAAGGCTTCGAGTATCTCCCCAAAGACTCCTCGAAGACCTTCATTTTCACCGGAAATATACTCAACGTCCGCCAGAGGGTCAGTCTCACTAGCCTCGGGGCGGGCAAGTCGGCCACTGCTCATGTCGTAGCCAACGCTGCTGCGACATACCTTGACAAGGGCTTCAAGTACGCTTGAGATTTTATTCGTGGTAGCTATGGGTTTCAGTACTCACGGTATTTTTCTAGATTTTATTATGCTGACGAGCGCACGCCCGATGGGGGACCTGTCAACAACGATGTTGACGGGCCCGCCCATGCAGAGTTCTTCTATAATCTCGCACGGGATCCTAAGCAGGGCACATGGCTTGCGACATTTGTGAAGGACAAGGGCTACGTGGACTTCACTGCTGTGGATAGATCGGCTCCGATTTTCGTGTAGTGATACTAGCCTTCCTAAGTCAAAGTATTATTTTCATGTGGCCCGCATATTCTTTGGTTGATGACCTACCATCAGATATTTTTCCATAGACGATCGTATGATGAATTTGTATATTTGTTACCTTCAAGAGTAGGCGCCGATGGACGGGCGGTAACTATACCATGGCGATAAATGTGAACTTGAAGTCGAGCGGACTATATCCGGTAACCGCACAAGCCAAGCTAGGGCGCGGGCGGGGAGCGAGGAGAGTGAATAGTGCCCTACAGTTCTAGATACAGTTTTCGCTTTCTGTTGCTTTCTGAGAAAGCTGTATCTGAGAGCGACGCGCCACAGCTGGAGTTGTTTTCTCACTGCACCCAGTCTCCCACGCATGTGACATGTCACAATCATAGCTTACATAAGATATGTCTGTGTCCTCTATGCGCTGAAAAACATATTTTACTATCTACGAGACACATACTCCCAATCTGAGACACCCTAACCTCATACAGCAACAGCCTGTGGACGTCAGGTCTCACCCTGAGTTTCTACTGGCATCACCCGTTTGAGCGCACAAGAGTGACGCTGTCACAATCTCGTTCTACACGAGGCTACACGTGGCGAGAAAGCAGGATTCTGGGTGAGGTACACTCAAGTCCGGAGCTGCTTTCTGAACTCAGCTTTCTCAGAAAGCGACACAAAGCGAAAACTGTATCTAGAACTGTAGGGCACTAATGTGGGAGCAAGAAAATGTAACAAGGAGACTGAGACTGGAAGTGCCGAGGAGCACGAAATCGACGCAGTTGAGTACGGGAGAGACCGGTGCGGCGACTGCCGGAGGCCGTCGGGCTGCCGAGACGCCGATGTGGCTGGAAGCCACTGGCGGGTGGCGGCCAATCGGAATCCGCACCGAAGCTCTGAGCGCGATGGGACGAAACCCGAGCTACACCCAGCCAGAGCCAAAGTGTAAAGTCTGTGCGAAGCTTGTAGTACATCGTGCACTATCGTATCTTCCATACATTTTCTACTATGACTCAAACGGTAAGTTTTCATGGTTTAAGTAAGACAGGACGGTCACAAGAATAAGAAATCAGAGCGATTTTCACTTCGAGCTGAGTTAGTAATAGATGTACAGACTGTGTTCAGTTGCGGATCAAACTCGAGAAACTCGAGCTTAAAAGCTTAAGTTGTGATTTCCATTTTTTTTTCAAGCTTGCACCATGTTACGGGTGATTGCCACTGATGACAAATAGTCGTATTACTAAATTAGAGTAATCATACAATGCCTATTGAACGTGACGCAAATGCGAGTGGAAAGCTAAAATGAAACTATTGTACAACGTGCTAAACCTCTTCTTCATCTCCCGGAACTTACACCCGAATGCTCATCGGCTGTTCCATCCTATCAACCATACTCTGCGCCGCCGCCGCAATCGACTCCCGCGGAGGACGATAACCCAAAATCCTGTGCTCCTCACTTTGCAGCTCCCTCGCCTGCGGCGCCGTAATATTCGTCAGATCCAGACTACCAGACGGAGCCGCGCTCAGCCCACCAAACGCCGGGGGACTCAGGGTCCCCGTATCCGCGATAGAAGGCGGAGACTGTGAGACGCGCTCGGCCTCGATGCGGGCTGCGTCCTCGATGGCGGCCTCGCGCAGCTCTCTGCGGTTAAGCTCCTTCTTGGGGGCGACGCCCTCGGGGTGCTTTGCGGCGGCACTCTGAGCCTCGGCGGCGAGAGAGCCAGGGGGCGGGCGGTACCCAAGGATCTTGTGCTCCTCAGACATGAGCTTACGTGCCTCCTCTGCAATGATACATCTGTCAGTAGCTGTTCTCGACACTAAACACGGATGCACTAAGGTTCTACTCACTGGCACTGATCTTTTCGAGGTCGATCTTCGCTGCGGCACCCGTCAAGTTGGTGGGACTGACGCGCCCGACGCTGCCCTGGCTACCTCTGCTGCCCCTCCTCGCCGTCGGCTCACCCTGCTCCTCTATCCGCGAAGCATCCTCAACAGCAGCCTCCCTCAGTTCGGCCCGGTTCAGCTCACGCCCACCAGCGGCGCCGGGGGCCTCGGGGTGCTTGGCGGCGGCAGACTGGGCTTCAGCGGCCAGTGAACCAGGAGGCGGGCGATGACCCAGGATCTTGTGCTGCTCAGACATCAGCTTCCGAGCTTCCTTAGCGTTGATGGAGTTGAGGTCGATGGGGGGTGCCGTTGACGTAGACGCAGACGCGTCGCTGAGACCAGATTGCTCAGCCCTTGGAATCTAAATCAATGACTCTCCTTACACGGACATAATATTGGCACTCACTCGATAAGGACAGCATCAGCTTGAGCCAAATCCCTCAATTCCGCCCGGTTCATCTCCAAACCGTGGCCCTCGGGGTGCTTGGCCGCCTCAGCCATCGCATCAGCGGCAAGACTGCTCTTGGGAGGGCGGTAGCCTAGCGCCTTGTGCTCCTCGCTCTCCAACTTTCTCGCCTCCTTCTCACCAGTCGCCTCCAAGTCCACATCCACCTCAATGCAAGCGCCAATCACATCACCAACAGTCCCAGCAGCAGTTCCATGCTCAACCTCAATCCTCGCCGCGTCTGACTCCGCCAACTCTCGCAGCTCGTCACGGGTGAGTTCAGGTCCGCCCGTGCCCTCAGGGTGCTTCGCAGCGTCCCTCATCGCCTCGGCAGCGACAGAGTCCTTCGGCGGGCGGTACCCGAACGCCTCATGCTCCTCACTCTCGAGCTTCCGCGCCTCCTTCTCGCTAACTAGTCCATAACCACTGACATTGATGCCGTCGACAGCGCCCGCGGACTCGAGGACGCCAGAGTTTTCAAGCTCGAGGCGAGCGGCGTCGAGCTGCGCCACCTCGCGAAGCTCGGCCCGGTTCAGCTCCGGGCCGGCAGTGCCGGCAGGGACCTGCGCTGCGACGGACTTTGCCTCTGCTGCAATCGAGTTGGCGGGAGGGCGGTAATCCAAGACCTTGTGCTCTTCAGACTCGAGCTTGCGAGCCTCCTCTGTGTAAGAAGTGAGAAAATATCGCAGAATGAGCGGAGAAATACTCCATACTCTCAGTAAGGCCGGCGACTCCAACGACTTCTTCGGGAGTTGCTCCATTGTTTCGCTCCAATCTGTCGGGACCGTGGTCAGCTACCGACGGGTCGTGGGATTGGGGTACTACTCACTCCACTCGGGCGGCGTCAAATTTTGCAACGTCGCGCAAATCCGCCCGGTTCAGTTCTTCACCAGACCCCTCGGGGCTCTGTGCCGTAGCGGCTTTGGCCTCAGCAGCAGGCGAGCCCTTGGGTGGACGGTAGCCTAAGGCCTTGTGCTCCTCAGATTCCAGCTTACTAGATTCCTCTGTGGCATCGTGATTAGAACGAGCGTGAGGTAGACTTTAGACCATGTCACTCACTTGCACTGAGGTCTGAAAGGTCAACGCCAGCTTCGACAGATGCACCGGTGGCTCCAGTAGCATTCGCAAGCTGCTCAGCAGCACGCTCGGCCTCGACACGCACAGCGTCCGAAACAGCAGCCTGGGTGATGTTGGCAGCGGTGTTTGCAGACATGGTCGCAATACAGTCTAAAAATTAAGAGTCGTTGTCGTCAAGAGTAAACGAGGAGGAAATCAGAGGTGTGAGAGATATTCTAGGGTCGGCGAAAGACAATGAGCGCCTTATATATACCCGAGATGGGGTAGTGGAGCGCGCTGTGCTGCGAACACCAATGAACCCCTCTTCTGCTTCTTCTCTCCCTTTCGATGATGGAGACATGAGGTGAACCGACGTCATGGCCGCCTATGCGAGAGATATACGACTGCGGAGGCGGGAATCGCGTATGTTGGCAC
This sequence comes from Neolentinus lepideus HHB14362 ss-1, assembly GCA_001632425.1. Lineage (NCBI taxonomy): Eukaryota > Fungi > Basidiomycota > Agaricomycetes > Gloeophyllales > Gloeophyllaceae > Neolentinus > Neolentinus lepideus. Next base: position 34,884 of record KV425638.1, read on the forward strand.
GGTAATGGAGGTGATGCAGAAGAAAGAAGTTCGGAGAATATTACTGTGGCGCTTACGGGGCGCGGGAACTTACCAAGCTAGGCACTCTTCTTGCCAAATATGGTAAGTTTTTTGTAGTGTCTTCACTGCCGCGGTGATTAAATCACTCTGCTATGGTTCTCAGTGTTCGGGCTGCCTCCTCTTAAGCATGTACTGTTGCTTGACGACCATTAATTCTTGTACTTGTCGGGCGGTCGCACTGGAGCATACGATACATGAAGCTGCAGCGGCCTTGATCGATGATGCTGGATGGCGGACGATGTGGATTTTCTTATCAATGAGTATAGAAACACCACAGATACTGGGGTAAATCCTGCAGAGTTGGAGGGGACCGAGGGACCGGTCGAACGCGCTGTGAAAAGGACGCCACGTCAAGAGATTCCAACATCGTCCGAGCCCGTGGCGTCGCCAGCGAAGCAATTGGTATAAACGTGGATGGCATATGGGAGGAGGACAGTGTAGGGATAAATGGGATTGATTGGAAGATACAATAGGTATTCCACGCTCATATCTGAGGGGGGATGTCTATTAGACGTTATCACAAACACCGGAGGGTGACGATGGTGGAAGGAACGTTGGGAGCACTGGGACAGGCGTCGCATTGGGTGACCAGGGTTGATGACGGGTTTGCCAGAAGCTATCGAATCAGATGTTGATTCCAAGAAGGTGTGCAAAACAGTCTTACGGATAACTAGTACACGAAATCGAGTTTCCGTTCGCAGGACCAGCCCACTATTGCCGGCACCGTCATTCCTAGAACAACTTAAGTCACTGTTGTCTTGAAGTATCCCGTGGATCATGTCTACGCTGGACGATCTTCGTCTCCCAGGCGCCGATATTGTAACCGCTATGAAGCTTTCCGGGGAGAATATCGGTAAGTTACGAATAGATTCTATGTCGTGTAACGATCCTACCGCATTTGACAGTTCCTAGCACTAGATCTTCGGAAGCACCCCAAATCGAGGACGCACGGCGACAATCATTGCTCCGCTCGTGTACCGGACATAACACCATGCTGATCATGATTGTCGCCTCGCGCAATGCATCTGTTAGATACAGTTTAGGACACGGCCGCCACAAGGCCGGACATGGCAAATCCGTCCTTGCCTTGCGGTAATGATACGCGGCACTGAAATGGAAAATGGTATAGGTTTTACAGACGGTCGGATCGATGAGGGAAAATTAGATGACATAGGCATAACAACGGTGCGCATAGACGACACAACATGATAAAGAAGAGTGCATAAAACGAACAAAAGTTTCATAGATCAAGCATCGATACATCCACTCCCTCTCAAAAACTCTTATTCACTCCCATCCTTCAAGCCTTGGTGCCCTTCGCCGCCGCTCCGCGGTCGGAACTGCTGTCTTTGGGCACATTGTACTGGTTCGCAGAGGCTGTGGACTGATGCATTGTACCCAAAGCCTTGGGCTTCTGATCGCGGCCCCGCTCGCCGTGCTTGTTTTTCTTCGTCGAACTGGCCTCGCGGAAGTCGGCATTGAAATCAAACGCTTCCTCATCGAACTCCTCCTCAGGTGTACTGTCAGGAGTGGACCCCTTCGGGAACTTCACTCGGCGTAAGTATCAGGTAGGTGGACGACGGCGCGGCGGCGGTACTCACGAAATCAGGGTGCTCGCCAGCAATTTTCTTTCTCGCCAGTTTAATCGGCGTCATTTGCAACGCCAACGTCGACAGCTGGGGGTAACGTCAAGTCCATATCAACGATCTCGAACATGTCAATCTAAACCCACCTTGTATCCTGATCTCTGCCTGCCGGGAGATCCGCTGGAAGGGGTCGAAGGCTCGCTTGAGGGGGTCGAAGTACTTCCTCCCTTATTGGAAGGAACTTTTGACAGAGGAGATCGGGCAGAAACGTGATTCAACGACATTCCGAGTAAAGGGTCAAGTGCAAGAGGAAGCGCTATGAGCTATGGAGACGTCGCAAAATGTGGGCAATGAGAGAAAATCCGACGACCGCCTTTTATGTCCAGAGCGGCCGACTTTATCCGAAGATCCGAATGGCCTGGCGGTCTTGGTGATGGAAGTGGAGATGCGAAGACATGTCGGCAATTCCGCCCGGAAAAGGGAAGATGAAAAAATCGACGCTCCCGAGGTCAGTCCCCTGCGGGATGCAATCTACGTACATTATTGCCTCTTTGTCTCTATTGATTCGACTGATAATGGTTCTATAGTCTAGGGGCTACAGCAGCCAACGTCGTTGTCAATATTTTATCTCGAGAAATGTGCTCAAATTTGTCGTAGACGACGAGCAAAAAGTCCCCCGCCTAATGCTCGCTGATGACGCGTCGACCCGTTATCGCGGTCTTGCGCTATCTCTTCACACGATATAGCTCCGATCACCGACGATTTAAAGATGCTCTTCGACTCTGTCTTCAATCTAGTCTGCATTCTGATGCGCTGCTGTTCACTTCTTCCCCCGATGGTCGAATAATGCGTTCGGATAATCGTCTCTACTGCTTTCGCGTTGAGGCCCTGGCACTGTTGGAGATGACCGCTGGCTCTCGTTGTGATACCCACTAACATACTCAATATCGGACGAGATCGCGCCGCCCGATGGTCCTGGTCCTGGAGACCACTGCGACAGGCCAACGGCGACTGAGCGGTCGAAATCCGTGGTTCTCGCATATAAACGCCGAGGACGGTTCTATCAGACGCACATATGACTAGGAATACGCATGGATTCTCCAGAATTCTCGATAGCAAAACGTAAGTGGGTTGTGGCTCATCGCGCTACCGCGCACTGACTCGTGTTATCTCAAGCCACGTGACCGAGAATTTGCTTCCGACTTGTCTGCGCCCTGCAAATTGAATCTGAAGTTTTTGTGAGATTCTGATATCTGTATGACTGCGTCCTAGTCCTCACGGACCTACAATTGATGGTTTTGCAGGCGCCATGCATTCTCCTAGGCTAACGGGGGACATGTTTTCGTGACGTTCTACGTCTCTCGTATCAAAGAGAGGACGGAGGCGCAAAAGCTTTATTAAAGCTTATGCGGCAATAAAAAATTCCAGGTGAGGAAACGAATGTCATTTTAGGCGCTATCTACTGAAGTCAACAATTGGCCATACACGCCCTGGACGTCTCTCCCATACAAGACTATCCGTAACCTTCACTCTTCTCCGCTATTTGCTCCTCGACAGCAAGATGAAAGACCCGGCCGATCATCAGAAGGCGAGGGCTCTCCCTCATCGTCGAAGTCGACGGGCGCGACCGTCACAGTAACCAGACCTAGGTCATCTTCGGGCAAGTCCTTGAACTGACTGGATGACGACGAGTAACAACCAAGCCTGCCGCCAGCTTCTCCATCGTCCTCTTCGTATCTCGCCAGACTCTCCTCCGTCGGGACCTCCCAGCCCTCCCATTCGTCGTCGTAGACACATCTAGCTTCGAGCGTTGTCAGAAACGCAGGATCTTGCCTCATCCGAGCATTTGCGCAGTTTGAGTATCCGATCCAAGGATCGCTCGGTGGTGCAGGCGTCAGTACGATATGTGGCAGACTTGACGAGGTAGACGCATGGATAATTATGTCGCCGTCGTCAAGGGCCTCGCAATTTGAGGCGTCGGTAGAAGCATAAGAGAGATCGAACTCGTCGTTCCAGGGAGGACACGATTGGTATGTGAGCAGGAGCCCTTCATAGTCTTCCTCCTGAACAGCATTATCAGAGCTAGGGACAGACGAATACTGTGCAGATGCGTAAGTCTAACGCCGCGTATGTGAGTAGTCTACTTACTTCCGCACAGTGTTCGTGTTTGTCAGTGTCTTCAACCATTTTGTTGTAATCTGATGCTTGGTACGACGTGTAGAAAGTGGGCATGGCGTCGGCAGCGGCTTTAACCTTTTATACGAAACTGAGCGGAGTTCAAGAGCCACACGAGGCCAAAGCGCGCTTACCGCTACTCCGTAATCTCTCGTGTACAGATGTCTTTCATTTCGCGAGCAGGATAGCAACCTTTCAGAGTCCAGCATGCCGTGTTTCGTGTACCGAACAAGCAAAATTTGCAGTTCAGCAATAGCTTGCAGGGCTGGAGCGAAGGGGTCCAACGAAGTAACATCTGGTGGCGTAGATTATATATGGCATAAAAGCAATGTAAGACACATTTGTCTCTACCTTGTTTGTGGTATTGATTGGGGCTGCAGCGCCGGGCCACAGCGCGCTGAATTTGCGGAACAGTGGGTTGCATTTTGTCTTTTTGCACGGAGCGAGACTGAGTGACTTTACCTTCTAATAAAGCAAATTGGAAGAGTGAATGGAGGGAAGGTTGTCCAATTGCAGGCCCTGCAAGACGCTTCTATATAACGGTGGTGGCACCGCTACGACCCTTGTTCCTGGTTTCTTCCGGGCCTAGGTCTGGAAGTGGTACTGTCCTGACTCGAACGAACGTGAATAGAGACAAGGTGTCTCAGCACGTTTCTTTGTGTCCTGCAGATTATATAACCCCTTAATCGGAGTCAGCATGTAGTATTACGATACATCGATTCGATTCGCTATTGAGCCATCTCATGATCGACGTGCATCATATTCCGTCTTAGAGCACCCGTCCTTGCAAAGATGCTGAATATTCACGAGTTCGCTAAGTCCAATCCTGGATGGAGATACTGATGGCGTTCGGTAAGGATATTGTTATTAGATATTGCCAAATGCCCGTCGTGCTCCTGGATGCATATGAACCAGAGTCCGTCCAATTTCAGATTGTCACGGTACCCGGAGAAACGTCAGATCCTTTGCTTAACCCGACGGTGGTCGATTTCTGTGTTCTGAGACACACCCGGAATAAAATGTCGGGAGAACGGAGAGGTCAAACTTGAAGTGGAACATAGGGGAAAGACGAATCTTTGAGGAACGTGCTATACTCTTGTGTAACCAAGTGCCGACGGCAATCAAAACGCTCAACGTTCAACACTGCAGCCACTCGGAGGCAAGTGCGGAATCTGTTATATGATCGCCATGCTAGTAGACAAAGAGCGTCAGTACCCGAGAGCTGTCCTAGTCAATCATTCGACGCTAATGCGCGTATTCATTGACGTCTTTCGAATAGAAAGGCACGTCAGCTGAACTCCTCGATATTGGTCATATACTATTTGGGATTAGGTGTTCCGTAAGGATTCCTATGGAGGAAACATCTTTTTAATTTCAAAGCAGCAGATTGTTCGCAAATATCAACTGCCGTCTGCATTCCAGACGCTATAACACTCACGGGACATGGCCAGTCCAGCCTGGATTAATGCTTTGCATACTCCGGCTTCCATTCGCTCCCCAGGCAGGTGTTGAACGTTGAAGCTTGAAGGTTGTCCCTCTTTTTGACCAGGCCACATATTGGAACAAACCAAACTCGGGCAAGATGTCTCGTATCCGTGCCGTTCGATACAGCTTACTGGATTCTACGAGGGTACCGATGGCCGTGGTTGCAAAGAGCTTACTGTTGCAAATCTGGTCTAGTTTATCGTCAACATTTATACAACTACGGTAATACATATCTGAAGGCGCAACCTTCTTGTCTTGACCAGCTATGCCATATCCGCGTGCATCGACTCTGAGAAATGGAGTATCAAGACTGCTGTTGGTGATTTTCACTGCGGTCACTGATAACCCAGGTACTCCCCATTTCAATTTCTTCGACATAGCCTATGCCAAACAAACTGAAACGGGGAGTATTGTAATTAGTCGACAGCAATTCATTTCCTTCCACACTTGGAGCTAGAACATCCAATGCCATTAGCGCTCGCTAAGCTAGTTGGTAGGCTGTGGTCTGTTCAAAAGACGGTGAGAGTGCACATACGGCAGGACTTGGGATGTGGCGCATCTACCCTTGATTTGCAGAGACATCATGGACAGGTGAATTATCGATGCTGGTCAAAGTTCCCAGAAGCGAAAGCAAATCCAAGTGCACTTCTTCGACCGCTTCCTCGACCACTTCCTCGACTTATGTCTCTGCGTGTTCAGAGGCGGAGGAAGAACGGTCTATCATGTAGGAGACTAGGAGTCTGAATGGGAATCTGGATGCACTCCAAATGAATGATCTTTCCGCGGCGTTCAGTCGCTCCAGGGATAGGCGAGGCGCACAGAGGTTTTGGATATTCCGCTTCCGTCCCGGCATCTACAGTAAATTTATATGTAAGATCCACTCTCACCCCATATGCGCTATGAGTAACATCGGACTCTCCAAGACCCGGCGGACCCTTCAACACATCCAGAAGGCAGCATACAATCTTCCGATGTATTAACACGCCATGAGGCCATCAGCTCATTTCCCTCGAACTTTTCGCCAATGACCGTACCGACTAAAGGATTCAAGATCCTCTTCGGCGGCCATGAACAGTACGGTCCCGCGTCCTTCTGCGCGCCGCCTCACCTGTTTCGTCTCCGGTGGACGTTACTCGAAGTCTAGGGAATGGTCTGGGATCGATGCGACGGGATTCAAGCAAGAAGCTTGGGACATTCATTCGGGATCTGCAGGCTGACTAGTATAGTATCGGCATGGCAAAGGACTTATCCTTTCACGAAGTCTAGAATGAGGACACCTGAACCATGTGCACTTCTGTTTATCCCTCTGAGCAGCAATAATAGGTGCACCTCGGAATATACTATCAATGAGTGAGATGAACCCCAAGCTCTGGCATATAGTCCAAGGTTGTGAACGGAATGCTTGCGTCATGGGTCGACTGCGAAGGCCTGCACCCCCGAACCTGGCGAAACTGAGGCCGTGGGTATTGTAGTGACAGCAACGTCCGACGCGAACTGTCCCCCAATGGGAGACCCTATCTGTGCATTCGATGCGATTGGTGCACCACTCTGGGGAGCACTGACTATACTGGCATTGCCAGAACCTTCAGGTGCCGTAGATGTAGATGAGGGCGAAGAAGAACTAGAATAGGACTGTGCGGGCGCAGAGGAGGCAGTCATCGCATTGCTGGACTTGTGTTTTTTTACCGTTCCACCCACGGCACCTCCGATGACTGCTCCCAAAATAACGATAGCCGCGATGGGAATGATGGTTGTTCCTTTCCCTGTACGCCAGAAAGGCTTCCTGGCCTTGCTAGAAGCGGTGAGGACACGCTCTTCCTTGAAAGGCAAGCCTTGCTCGGTTTGGGCAGGAGAAGGAGGGGTCGAAAGTGCGAGACGACTGGAAGAATGTAAAAGCCTGCCGCTGTATGGGTCGTTCTCCAACAAGTCGACATCGTATCCGCCCTATCAATATTCATGAACATACGTATACGCTATATGTAAGGTTACTTCCGACTAGCTTAACTTACCTGCCTGTCAGCGCGGGTCGCGACCGGCGCACTGGCGAGAAGACCACGATCGTAACTGCCTCTTGGACTGGCCATCAGCTAGAGTCGTGCTTCAATGCAGGTCGATGCTGTCATCAAGAACGAGGCTTTAAATGGCCAACTATGCACCGCCCCTCAGTCTAGCGCCCGTGCATGACAGATGGCATCCCGACGTTTCTCCTTCAAATTAAGCGCGCAAGCGCTTGGCATTTAGCACCTACTGAAAAAAACGGACAATTTATCAGTTCCGTGCAATGAAGTTCGAGTGGAGTCAAAAGCGTTTCCCCAGAGAATATGTCGTCGAGGCGTGAGGAAGTACGATTAGTAGGAGCAAGCTGTACAGGTTACAAGAAACCCCCCGTAAAGACGCCCACCAGCAGAATATATATGGCATAATATGATAGGAAACGAAGGTAAAAAAAGAGATTCCTTCCCTATAGCGCCGACGTACACCTCACGACAACTGTGTAACCACAGGAGGGAAACTTCCTCCCGCGTTTTCCGCTACTACTTCTGTCCCAGGGGCTGGCAGAGAAGAAGAGGAAGCTGCAAGCGATAATGCACCGGGCTTCGTGAATATGTAGTGGAAGTAATCAGAAAGACCAACGTAACCGTCCACTGCCTTCAGATGGGGAAGAGCTGACGGCCGAGGACCCTAAGCAGGTAGCTCCTTCGAATTAGGACCTGTCCCTGCTTGTGCAGACCCTACGACGCACTCGTATCTAGCCCAACACTCGAAGGGTGCACCGTCGTCACCAAGTTCGGCTTCGATAGCGACGCAGCGGACGATGTCGAGCTGCGCCCAGCCAGGTCATTCTGCTCCCCTGTGACTCTGCTATCGTCCCTCCCACCACTGAGCCAACGATGATGAATATGAGGATGAGTGGAACTGCTATTCCTGAGGCAGTTCGCCACCACGACGTGCGCCGTCGTGGCAGAGGGTCCGACTTTTCGGACACTGAGGGTGACTTTCGTGCTTTTCCGAGCACTGTGCCTAGTGAGGAGCGGTTGTCCGGAGTGTAGCCGCCAAGAGGGCCGTGACCTGTGGCTGCTCTCTTTGCTGGTATCACTCCTTTCTCAAGGAGATCGATGCTGTACCCTTTCTGGGGAAATCATCAATCCAAGAACTAGGGAAGATAAGAAGACTTATTCACCTGCCTCTCCACTCTCGTAGCAACGGGTACACTAGCTAGCAAGTATTCGTCGCATCTGGCTTCTGGTGGAGGCATGCTTGGGTCGTTTCGAAAGTTGGTTAGCGCCCTCCATAGATGAGGTGAATGCACCGCCCGGCGAGGTCAGATGGTCGGGGAGATGGGCCCCCATAGGGCATCGCACTGGTTTCGTAGGTAACCGAAACCGATGCATCATGCAGGTATCTGATCGTGGGCTCTTAAGAGGGTGCGGGCCTCACAGTGCGATGTCGGGCCGGCGAGCCGTATCAATGACTGTGGTCAAGGCAAACTGCAGCATGAATATCGAAAAGCTAGGCGTCGACATCCGTGGACTTGACCACACCATTGTATGAATAGACAGACAGGCAAAGTATACAGAGGTAGTCATAGCACCAAGATGGTAACTTCAAAGCATGGTATATCACAACTGGAACAGCCTCGGTATTGATCGTTTCAGTGTTCGCATACGATCGTAGAGCAACGAGTAATGCAAGATCTTGCAGTCGGCGCACACTGTCTGGAGCAACGGTGTGTGGCCACTTTCTCTCGCCATGGCAAGCAAGTCGCGCAGAAGCCAAGAGCCGTACGGAGACATCGGATCGGGTGCTAACTTCTCGCGCCAGTATCGTTCCAGGTGTGGCACGCACGCCACACAGAAGGAAGGTGGTTGCTCGTCAGCTCGTGACAAGGGATCGATCACAATCTGCACGAGATAATCTTGCAGATGCTCTCTTCCCGAAATGATGCGCCGCATGTCTGCAGGCTCGAGAACCACATGCGAGCGACCGCCCTCAGCATTGCAGTGCCACTTCTGAACGGCTAGAGCGTAGAACGCGCCAGGGAGAATCTCGGGTGCATCACACGCTCTTGCCAAATTGATTGCCTCTGCAGAGAACGGTCAAAGATGTGCCTAAAAATCTGCGATGCAGTTCACCTGCAGCGTGGGGTAGTCCCCGTGTCGACAATTCTTCGAGATCCTTTGGCCACCGCAAGTGCAAGTCGCTCAAAACCCAATCTCTCAACTCAGTGATCTCATACTTCGTGGATATCCGAAGTGCTCCAGCTAAAAAGTCAAAAATAGCAGCCTTTTGGAGAAAGGTTCTGAATACTGAATATCAGCAAAAAATGTGGTCCCTCTTATGGTAAGAACACATACTCGCGGGTGTACAGCCATTCCAAAACCACCATCCAATCTTTCCAAGAGTCATATAGGGTGACAGATGGACACCCGTCCACGCTATCTGCATCTGTTAGCTGAGGCAAATCGAGCATGTCCGAGAAGATCAGTGAGCACATCAGTTTCTCCTTGTGGATCTTGCAGCAATGCTCTTCAATCGCAAGCACAATGTCGCCATCCGGGAACCAGAACGATGGAGATATCGCTTCGTCCTCCTCCTCATGGACTCGCTCACGAAACCTACGCCTACGTTTTGATGGCGGAGAGGCCATCAACGTGTCCGAATCTGCAGGATCAGGGTGCATAGTCGACGCTGCCGCGAGAGATGGTCGCTAGCCTTCAAATACACGCGTAAAGAACGCGTAACCCCCTGAGCACGGTTTGTCACGTCACGACGCGTGGCGTATAATGGCACGCGTCCATAATATGTAGCAGCTAGGTAATTCATGGTAAGCTCTGACCTAAGACTCACTTTCCAGGAGACAAAGGATTGTACGGTCATGCACCCCACCACCCCACCCCCCTCACCAAAATTTGGATTTAAGGCAGGGCGAGCAGATAGTGCATAATCATGGAATTCAACAACAAACCAAGGAAAGAGATGGAAACCCCAATACTCTACTCTTCCTCTCCGCCACCCGCATCCTCATCACCCAACTCCAACTTACGCTTCCTCCCAGGCAATTCGTTGCCGCCACCATAGCCAACACCTGTCTTTCTTCGGAGCTCATCAACATCATGCTCTCCCTCCTCTGCCCATTCGAGGACGAGATGCCGTCCAAGTAAGTGCGTATGCCGGAGCGCATTGTATGCATTCTCCGCCTCGTGCCGAGTGACGAACTCCAAGAATGCGAAACCACGTGAGCGGTGGTCGAACTTCTTGGGCAGACGAACGGATTTGAGCTGGCCATGGGACCTAAGGATCAAGGTCAAAGTCAACACGTAATTTCATGCCACAGAACAGGACGAACCCGAATAGCTGCCGAATGTCCTTCTTCGTCGCTTCGAACGGCAGGTTCTTCACCACCATCTTCGCAGTCGTCGCCTTCTCCCCACCCGCCTTCTCCTCTTCCTCCGCCCCGCGCCCCGCGAACTTCACACTCAATGCATGTCCATCAAGGACATACCCCTGCATCCCCTTCACCGCTGCCTTCGCCTCACTAGGGCTCTTGAACCCGACAAACCCGTAGCCCATACTCAACCGGCCGCTCGTGTTCTTCGGGTCGGGCTTCATCTGCACCCGCGCGAATGCGAAGCCCGCAAGGTTGCGGAAGACTTGCGTTAAACGCTCGGAGGTCGTCGAAAATGCGAGGTTCTTCACAAAAAGCGTCGACCCGGCCGCCAATGGCGGCTCGCCAGCCTGTTCTCCGTCGGCGATCTTGACCGGTCCTACGGCTGTCGAAGTCACAGGCCCGGCGACCTTCTCCTTCACCGCCTCTGCAGACTCTTGAAACATGCCAAACGGCCCTTTCTCCAGGTAGACAATAGAGTTTCCTAACCGCCGGTAGGCGACAGCTCGAAATCCCTTACTTGCTTCGTCAGCATGGACGTACTCAACAACCGCCATCGTCCCTGCGGGCGGCACCAATACTCTCGCCAGCTCCCCGTGCGGCTCAAACAGCTCGCGAATCTGCTCGGCCGTCGTTCCGTAGGGAATGTTCTTCACGAGAATGACCGTATCCGACCTAGCGCGATTCGAGAACGACGAAAGGACGACGCCCTGCGACTCGAGATATATTTTGGTCTCCTGAATAACATGCGTCTCCGCCAGCGCAAGCTTCACTGCCGCATTGTCCGACTCAGGATTGAGAATGTCTGCTTTCGGGACGTTCATACGATCCGCGATGGATGAGACGACGGCATCACTCTGCATCACAAAACTAACAGTAAGCACGCGTCCGTCTTGGGGCACAGCTGTAAATATACGCACATTCATATACAACATACTCCAATTGAATCCCCTCCCGGCCGCTGCCTTCCTCTTCTCTTCCTTCTCTCCCTTTACCGACCTCTTCTTGCCTTCGCCCTCCTCAACCTGCACCTTCCCTCTCCGATCAATGGCAGCGAGGATATGTAACAAACGACCTTGGAAGGAACGCTTGTCCAGCGCATCGTATGCGGCCACGGCAGAGGTGGGCTGGGCAAATGAGACGTAAGCAAAGCCTTTCGGATCTTTCGTGGAGTTGTCGAGGGGAAGATGGACCTAATGAGAGAGGAAATCAGCGTCTGGTATATGGAGGGGATGGAATAGAGAAAGATCAGATAATTCTACTATCTTAGGTTCCCGATGGATCAACATTCCCTTGAGGGTCTGATGTCCCTATACTAGATTTTCATCCGCAGATGAGCATGATCTCTACGCTTACCTAGATTATAAAGTAGGTCAGTTGGGTCTCGAGAACATAACGGCGGCGAAGTGAAGATCAGAAAAAGAAAAAGTTTACTATCTTATATTTCCCGAACAAATCAGCATCCCCTTGAGGGTCTGATGTCCCTATTCATTTTGTCATCCCAGAGCGCCAGAAGTGCAGGAGCTGTGTTTTAGATTTAGGAAAGAGAAGCTCACCTGAGAGACTTCGCCGTATGGCTCGAACAGTTCTCGCAACTCGTCTTCCGTACAAGAAAAAGCAAGATTTCGGACAAACAATCGAGACGTCTGCAGAATCGTCTCGATGTTTGGGTCTTGCAACTCTTTCGACTCAGCTTCTTCGTCCGCCTGTGCAGTCATAAGCGTGGTTTCAATGACAACCCTGATAAGCTCGTACATGGTCTTCCTCTTCCCTCCCGTCGTCTTCACCCTCCTCCTCGTCTGACTGCTCGAACACCTTCTCCTCGACTTGCACGTTTTTCATCCGCTGCTTCATCCACTCTAGATCGGAGATACCTTCCCCCCTCGGTGCTTCGCCTTCACCACTCTGTTCGTCTTCCATTTCTACCTTCTTTGCCGCGGACTTTGACTGCGCGCCATCTTGCGTGGGCGATAATACAGGCTGAGGAACCACCTCGTCGTTCGCCCACGTCCGGCCCTTCTTCGTGCGAGGCTGCATGACTTTCATGAACTCTTCCATCTGTTGCTCCTTCTTGCTGTCCTTCTTCCGGTCCTTCGCGACCTTCACCTTCTTCTGTGAGGGCTTCCCTACATCGTCATGAGGTGATGGACCTAATCTCGGCCGCTTGTTAGGCCTTGGGATAGGCGCATCTTTGGCCCCCTACGCAGAGATATACTCAACCGTCACAAGGAAGAGAGACGCCTAAACTCACATCGACAATCGCTACACTCAACCTCGATGATCCAATGAACGTTTTATCGAACCAATCTCTTGCCTTGTCCGCCTCTGCGTCCGTCTTGAATCCCACGAATCCAAACCGCCTCGACGTTCCGTCTTTCTTGAACGCGACTTTCACGTCAGTAATCGTGCCCCCTGGACCATCTTTCCGCAGAAAATGAGCTTTGAGCTCTGTGGGTGTAGCATAGGGTGGAAGATTTTTCACTATGAGACGAGACATTAGTATCAGACAAAACCAATAGACGCGGTGGAAGTACGACCTTGATGAAACAAAAATTCTCAGTGCATTTTCTCCCTTGCAGCCACGTGGAAAATCCCACGCATTATTAGCAACTGTACACTGAAACTTTTCCACTGCTGCCGACAACATACGAGGAGCACTTGCAATGGTGCGTGCTTCGGCGATTGTGGACGACGGGGAGAGTATGTACTGAGGATGTTTCTTTACGAAGCCATCGCAAAAGTCATTCCGCACCAAACGCATCCTCGCCAAGGCCGCCCGCCAGAATCGGCCCATCCCTCAATGGTTCCGCCTCAAAACGGATACTAAGATTCAGGTGCGTAGCGAAATTCTCTATTGCACAAGGACGTCGAATCTCAAGCGTTTGACTTGTTTCCACAGTACAACGCCAAGCGCCGGCACTGGAGACGGACTAAGCTCAACATCTAATTGTCATATCTCCATATATAGTGTGTGTATTCTGTGCTTCATGAGAGACTGCTGTGTGTAATTGAAATGCTCGTTACAATTACATGTTCTCTCAGTATGTCGCTCCACTAGTTCGGCACTGTCCCTGGCCGTATTGTGCCTTCCGCGCGCCCTCGGGGGGGGGGGACGATTGGAGCACGAAGGCCCTTGAAATGGGGCTCAATGACTGATTGTCTGTCAAGACTAAGGGCACTGCTATTGTATACTCATACCGGAATGGAGACTACATTAGTGGCTAGTGCGATACTCACCCTCGTCTTAGCCGATCCCGGGGGTACCGAGTCTAGTACCTGCTGCTTTGGTTGGCATTGCTGCGAGCTACAAGCAACAAGAGACCCATGGTCCAGCATCCAACGCTTTATCTTCCTCAAATGTTACTGCCTTCACAGCATGCACCTCCAAATGCGGATTCAACTACCGAGGGGTCGCTCTTTGTAACGGAACTGCAGAGTGCGATTCCGTCACAACTGTCATTGCCGAAACCTTCGCCAGCGCTGGACCTACAGGGTTATTATCCCCTGCGTGCCACCCTTGCGTGCATCACTATCAGCTGCGTTCCTACTCACTTGCCTATTTTGGGTCGGAACAATGGAATGCCTGTTTGCGACCGACTTTTGATGCCGGCCCGTCGTCTTTGCTCTTGCCTCTTTTGAAAACTACTTCCGCCTGCTATGCGAGCAGCCGGGTTATTGTCTTGTATTTTGGCCGTCGCGGAGTTTGCGAAGAGTCGGTCTTGTTCTTAATGCGCGAGAGTAATTGTTGGCTCTAGTCGATCTTACGGGTTAATAATGGAACTCCCTATCATGAATATCCTGATCGTCGACGCCCGTTTCTCTATGCTGGTCCCTAGGAGCTGGCTCTCAAATACCTGCGATACCTAGGACTGCTGATTTTGCCTTTGGTGCCCCGCTGGATGCCTGAATACCCGTTTCGACAAGATGCGACCTGAGCTACCTGTCGTCTCTTTCGTCTGCGCTGCCTTGCTTCTGGTGGCGCTCGTAAAGCAACGACGATCGCTCGAAGTGCCCGTGTTTGTTATTCTTGCTTGGTTGTTGATGTGCAATCTCATTCACGGCGTCAACTCTCTCATCAATGAGCGCTACGCCCCTGTCTGGTGTGATCTCGGTAGATTTCGCAGCTATTCATTTGAGATAATTATCTAATGTCTGAATGCAGTCAGCAAACTTGAGTTGGCAACCCCATTCGCCATCGCCATCGCCGATTTCTGCCTTTCGCAAGGATTAGAATCCGTCTCTTCCAAACGGGAGGTCCGGTTTTCCGATTTATGGAAGACCAGAATCCAAGCATTTGTGTGTGTCGGCATTCCCATTATCTATCTTTTACTCTGTACGTTAGCGTTTTTCTTTATATCAATCAGCATTCCGAGATATGTTGCATAGCTATCCTCGTCCAAGACCATCGCTTCGACATCGTCCAAAACTTCGGCTGCCAAGCAGCAATATACGTCTCTGCGCCCGCTGAGATCCTTCTCTGGCTACCCATCCTCCTGTTATGTCTTGGCACGGTCGTCTTTTCAAGTGCGTAGGTTGTCAGCGCCCGTCTATCCGTCTCGACTAATCTGTTACCACTATCAGTTGTCGTCGTTGTTCGGATATGGAGGCAGCGCGCGGACATATTCCTGCACGTTAGGAGTCGATCTCAATTAGCTGGTCTCGACCTCCAGGTGCTCCTGTGCATGGCAGTCGTCCATGCCTTCTTATTGTTCTACATCATGTTGTCGAACCTCGCGCTGTCTAATATTCAGCCGTGGACGACCCTCGCTGCGGTACATGCCAAATTAAACAAGGTCGACTTCATCAGTACGGATGATATGTCGACCAGAGAACGGGTGAAGCTCGAGCTGGATTGGTGCATCGTGCCCACGCTGTCTTTGGTCTCGCTCGTCTCCCTTGCATTCGGAGCGAAGGCGAGCATTGGCATCTCGGCGTTTGCTGAAAGTGTACATGGTCGTTTCCGCCGGCCTTCTTTCCTCCTACCGATGCAGTAAGTTTATCGCTGTCACGTTCACCTTCAATCGCCACATGCTGACGTCATTTATCCTAAAAGCACTGAGTCAATGTACTCCGGGAAGGACGTTTTAGTGTCTCCTGTGGCCCCCACGCACGTCCAGCTGCAGAAGGCCGTCTCCGACGACAGTCTTCGATCGTCCCATAACAAAGCGCTGGGTATCCCACGTCCACCCCAGAGCCCCCCGCCTGCTCCTCCTGCTCCTCTCACCGACCCAGACACGGCGTTCATGAACGCTACTCTGGCATACCTTGGCTCTCCCACTGCGCACCACTGCGGGCTGACCTTACCGTCTGAGCCACCATCCATCTACGTCTCACACTCTCAGGAGTACAAGCCAGCTTCGCGGCCTTCGACTGGGGACTCCGCTCGGGACCAGAGGAGGGAGAGCAATGGCACTCTGGCTAGCTCTATCCTCGCTGGCCCGTGGCCGCAGCCTCCTACCGATGTCCCTTTCTATGGACCAGGCTCCGGCTTCATTCCCGTCCGAACTACCCGGCAAGGTCCAAGCAGATCGCAGCCGCTGCTGAAGCCTGTCTACCGCCGCTCGTCACAGTCGGGACGAGCGCGGGCGAGGGAGGTGAAACGCAATGCTGGCACGATTTATATGACGGTCGTTAAGGAGTCCGCTGCTTAATGGCTGGCTGCGCTTCCATGAACTGTATTATTAACGGCAGACACTTCGGTCTTTCGATTCTTCCTCCTCTCTCCTTCCTTTGTTCGCCCATTCACACATTCGTTCTGCAACATACCTTCGTCCACCATGTTTTCGTGAAATGTATATTGTAGCTGTAGCAAGTCTGGTACTTTGTAGCATGCCAAAGAGTTCCATTTTTACCGTATATTTCGTGCTGGATAATTGTGTCGTTCTTGCCGCAATTCAGATATATGTTTTCTGTTGACGTTAGACGATCTCACATGAATCTGAATCGAAGACGAAGAGATGCGAGACAATAGAGTGCACGTGGAGAACAATAGGAGGGGTTCGGCAAAGTCCGCGCCTACCCTTCATATAACCCCTCCTTCGCGCTGCTCGAACAAAGACTCCCTCTCAACTCGACCGCCACTTTGCTGCTAGTCTGCTGGGGCTGCCCTCCTCGCAAGCGCAAGAGCGAACGTAATTCCGGGAGAATTCTACGAACACTGCACCCGGAAGAGTCTGGTGATGGGTTGGACCTGCACCACAACCCCTGTGACTAGTTTGAAGTGCAAGCGAGCCAGGAATGCGAGTTGCGAGCGTCATAGAATGTGCTCGTAGTCGGGTGATATGTTGTGCTAGTTCCACAGTGAGTGTCATCCTGCTCGTATTCTGCCGTCGACTCCTACACCAACCGACAACCGACGCTGCCTAATACAGCTATACCGAAAAGTGAGTAGTTGGGTAGCCGCAGTGAGCCAGATCACCCTATCCTAGCCTCTTCAAGAATCCCTCAAGAATGCCTTCGGTTCGCGATCCTAACCCCCGCTCAACGGCGATGTTCTCTCGCATGGACTACGCAACCCCCTTGTAAAGACACAACACCCTTCTCCGGTGGTCTGGTTTTATACCTTCCTCGACGTCTTCCTTGTCTTCACTCTGTTGCTGGCGACTTCTATTCTCTTCCCATGCACTTGCCCGCTGTTTTATCATTGCAACAAGGTTGACATTGCGCCCTTACCTTTGATATCTCTATATCGGGACTTAGTCGTGGATTGGTGCCCTCTCGTACCTTGATGGCCCCGTCTCGATATGTGCTCCGTCTTGTTTTGCCACTCGCTTCATCTGTCACGCACTGGTCACACCTATCTCTGTCACGCTGCGGGTCCCCCTCGTGTTCTCGGGAGACTCAGGAACAGGCTTTCTGATATTCTCAGCGGAGGTCTTCCAACGGGCCGATGGAAGCTAACGTGGGCTTGATATGACGATCTCATACCAAACTTTGCAGCCTCTCGTACCGGTACCGATAAATTTCCTTTTTCGTAACAAGCATCCATCCAAATAAGGAAGCCTTAGCGGAAGTCGACTTTGCTTCTTGCGCAGATGTCCTCCACCGTTTAGGACGTTACCTTGTGCTCGGCTAGACGTCCAGCACAAGGGGATACCCTAAATTGCGGAGTACAAGAATTTGCTATTTGGCTTTAAGAGCGGTGCCCGCGAAGTCGAGGTCATCGCCCTCTTGACGCCAATCCACCACTGAAGCGGAATCCTGGCGCTTCCGCGGTAGCGCTTTAGTTGCCCCTTTGGTTGAATTCCGTTAACTTGTCGATCCATACTTTGACTTGGTCAAGATGACGGTGCCACCTCCTCCGAACTGGCTGTTTTCCATGTTTTCGTTTATCGGTTTCGTGTTTGTATCTGTGCCCATGTACTGGCATTTGGAAGGTGCGTTGTGATCTGCTAGATCGCCCTCTAAATCGCATCTGATGTTGACATTCTAGCATGGAACACTGGGACATGTTTATACATGGCCTGGACGGGTGTTCAATGCTTAATCTTATTCATTAACTCCGTCGTGTGGAATCACAATGCGATCAACTGGAATCCGATTTGGTGTGATATTTGTGAGTTACTGTTCCTCTCATGTCATAGTCAGGGGTTGATGAAAGTGGCAGCTACCCGGATCTTCATTGGCGTCAACGTTGCGATTCCTGCCGCGTCCCTCTGCATCAATCGCCGCCTCTATCATATTGCGATGGTGAAGACTGTCACTCGAACCCGTGCTGAGGTGAGTTTATCAGAGGACGCTGACGTTCGAAGTAGTGTTTGACCTTCATATAGAAACGCCGCGCGATTATGGTTGATTTGAGTATCGGACTTGGTATTCCGATTGTCCAGATGATACTTCGTGAGTCAGGTACAAGGTGGCATGGAATGTGCACTGACATAACTGTAGAATATGTTGTCCAAGGTCACCGATTCAACATCTTCGAAGACATCGGGTGTTATCCCTTCACATGGAACGTGACCCCCGCGTATCCTTTGGTGTTCACATGGCCACTCGTGATATCCGCTATATCCGCTGTCTACTGCTGTAAGTACCACCGATAAAACATTCGCAGCCAGTGGACTAATTCATCGTCGCTAGTTCTCACTCTGCGCGCCTTTGCGAAACGCAGAAAAGAGTTCAATGAGTTGCTGGCTTCGAACCGAAACCTCACCTTTGGTCGCTATTTCCGTCTCATGTGCCTCGCTGGGATCGAGCTTATCTGTGGTATCCCGCTGTCCTCATTTTCGCTATATTTGAACGTATCCGGGGGTATCAACCGTTGGGTCTCCTGGTCTAATACACACTCGGACTTCTCCCGCGTCGACCAGGTTCCATCGATTATCTGGAAGAGCCAACCGGAGGTTATGGCCTCCCTCGAGCTGAGCCGTTGGCTCGTCGTTCTCTGCGCCTTCATCTTCTTCGCATTCTTCGGTTTCGCCGATGAGGCGAGGAAGCACTACCGCAGTGCCTTCTACATCGTCGCGAAGAAGCTGGGTTTCTCCATCTCCCCTTCGAGAACTGCGTTGTCCGGTTCGTCTGGATACAAGGGCTCTCGTCCTTACCCCCACATGGCCAACTCAGGCCGTGGCGTCACTCTCCCCAACATCATTACCTCCGCGAAAACGAAGAGCCACTCTATCACCTCCTCCTCCGACCAGCTCTCCACCTCTATCTACATCGGCGATCTCGAGGAGAAGAACTACAATGAGAAGGATCTCCAGGCGTACTCGCCCACAGACGTCATATCTCCATCATCCTCATCAAATTCAACTTTACCGACACCCGACGATGATAACACGCAGCACGATTTCCTCCACCTACCTGCACTAACGCGGCCTGAGCGGGCACTAGCCCCACCCTCTGTGCGCCGTGCCTCGTCAGAATACTCTGACTTCGATATTCTTGAGGAGTCTAAGCCACGGGGACCTGAGGCCGTCTGAGTCTCCTTCTCTTGCCTTATCGGCGTTGTGCATAATGTATCGATAAAAACATGCGTGTCGTTCATTGGAACTACAACTGGAACTTTTTTGGATGGGATTGCTCTTGGTCGTTCGTTCACTGTATTTTTAGAGCCCTCATACCCTGTCGCATTCTTTTGGCTATGGTCGTTCGCTACCCTATTTTTTGATTTATTGTTAAAGTAACTGTTCACGTGTATCATCGGAGTTTTGCTGTCTTCTAAACTGTGTAGCATCGACAATAGAATGGAATGGAACCCAATACAAATACCCTCGCTTCGTGGATCCATCCTTATCGTCAGAATGATCCGTCCGACTCAAACTCTCTCTACTTGTTCTTGGCCTTCGAATGGTTATTCAGCAACGCTATGCAATGCATTGGGATACATGGAGCGGTTCAGGGAGCTGCTCCCTGGTGGCTACACTTCGTGCCACACCAGTCCGTGCAAGATTTACAATAGACGCTCATCACGTGACACTTCAGACAACCAGCCCTCACATGCGTTTTTGTGGACGGGTCGTGACCGCAACGGTTGCATTGTTCGGGCTCAGCAAGCTTGACAGAGCTAAAATGCGACAGGTATATTCAGACCTGAGGCAGTCACGGTGATAGGGATGCTTACCCGGGTGTGTGCTGACCGGCAGGAGGCTCAGCCCTTTGCGAAGACTGCATAAGCTCGCCTGGGCACATGTTCACCGTAAGCACAGGCGTCATTGGATGACATAGATCGCATCTCTCACCGTCGTCAACCACAGCGCGGTTGCTGTTGAGGGAGAACATACTTGGACTTTGGATGCTCAGGCAGTCCTTGAACGTTTGATGCTGCAGAATATAGCCCTATGCCTGCTTTTATAACCTGATTTCGACAGTATGGTTCCTGAAGAGGTCCCTGGGCCAGACATAATGCAAGCTAACGGCATCGGAGCAGGCAGAGCACCAGACATATTCCTCAGGATTCAGGAACGACGTGAGACGGTAAGTTCTTGAGAGCAGGCTGGGTTGCGATTGGAGGCAGAAGGAGCATGTCGCATGAGAGCATACATGATGCTTTGAATATTCAATCACCTCCGATATAATGGTTACCTTCGAGAGGGCTGATGAAGCAATCCGCTAGGGCAGCGACGCTTCGGAGTGTAGACGAGCCTATGAATGCATCAAATAGCCAGACGTGCTTCCGTGGTTATTACTAGCGAGCACATCCCTAACATGTCAAAGCTCTTTCTGTGCCTCGCCCTGAATATTCTATTCAGTAAATGTATAGTGATACATTATCATATAAACACCCACTATCCACTTCTCGGTTGATAGAGTAGATACAGTCAGTATCTAATGGTTACATACGAACATAAAGCTGAGATTACTTACCGGCGCGTTGCAGTTCCAACACCAGCTGTCCGAAGTGGGAAAGATAATTACCATTTTTAGCAATCCTTGATGTGTGTCAGGCTAGTGTCACCCGCGCCACAAAAGCCTACGAAACTTCGTCCAGTAATACCTGTTTTCTCTTTCCCCGATTGGTTCCATGTTTTTATCTGTTTCCTGAAATTTTGCTGTGATCTGTTGTAAGCAGGAACACAGGCCGTACAGCATGGAAGACTCATTCCATGGCAATCGGACGTTGAAAGGTGCACTAGGAATTCCATTTGAAAGGCTGTGTTCGACTCAGACCGAAAATCGATGCAAGTCCTCGAAATGTCTCGCCTCGTCTGGAAGACCGTTCTCGTCTCAGGCGGACGAGTTACAAGCTTCCACGTCTGCTATCAATGGCGTCCTCGCCGGCAATTGGCAAAGCTGCATAACGAGCATGACAGAGACTGAAGTCCATACAAAGCCCATAAGTAATGAGCGCTGTCAGCGAGAATCGGCCTTCCATTCATGGACGGACAGTCCCACCATCCCTAGCCGATAGATGCGGACCGGTACGCGCGAGTCCTCTAGAAAAGCTTTGCGGTATTAGTGGAGAGTGCGCTCCCAGCAGGCTTTACTTAGGCTCTCTCTTACCTACCGCTTTCACCGAACCACCATGTCTGACCAGCCCGCAGAACTCACTTACACGATTGAGAAGGAGAAGACGTTGGACAACGACTCGGACAGTGATAGCAAGACCATCATAGATCTATATGACGATGACTCGGTGGATCCAGTCTACCGAGCGAAGGCCCATGTTCTGAGCAATGCTATACAGGAAGTGGGAATGGGGAGATACCAGGTGTGTCCATCCCGGAGATTGTTCTGCGACAGTATGCTCATCAATTCGTCATGTAGTGGTACCTGTTCGCAGTGGCGGGCTTCGGATGGTTCTCGTACGTGCTTTTATGGAAGATTCTTGGTCGTAGTTTAATGCCGAAGGATAAACAGCGATAGTGTCTGGCCGGTATGTGGCGCGTTCTCGACCCTTTCACCTGCTACACCTTCTTTGGTTCATGCAGATCCTTGCCGGGCTGATCCTATCGCCTGCGGTCTCCGAATTTCACTTTAACGGACCGTTTCTATCGTTGGCTCTCAACATTGGTCTGTTTGTAGGAGCTGTTTTCTGGGGATTGGGCTGCGATGTATGGGGTAGACGGTCAGTCAGATTCCACAACTCGTGAGAGCCTGGATTTTGATCTGAGATCTGCAGTTTGTCTTGGAACATAACCCTGCTAATAGCGGGCATTTTTGGTCTAGCGGCAGGTGGATCACCAGGATTCATCACTTTAGCCTCGTTATTGGCCGTCCTCGGTGTCGGAGTGGGCGGCAATTTGCCCGTAGACTCCGCAGTATTTTTAGGTTAGTCTCGTGTGGCCATCTTACAAGGTTCATCTATGTGATTATCATCTACAGATTCTCTGCCTGCCTCTCATCAATACCTCTTGACAATCTTGTCCATCTGGTGGTGTCTTGGCCAACTCATTGCAAGTCTGGTTCGTATTTCTATCAACACAACGGATTTCTTCCGTTCCTGACAATTTTCTAGATCGCATGGCCTCTAATAGCCAACTTCTCGTGCTCTGAAACCGCAACATCATGTACGAGGTCCCAGAACATGGGGTGGCGCTATCTTCTCTTCACCCTCGGCGGAGTCACCCTCCTATTGTGCTTTGTCCGGATGTTCGCGTTTAAGTTATTCGAAAGTCCTCGGTATCTCCTGGGAAAAGGCAGGGACGCGGAAGCGGTCGCTGTAGTCCATCAAATCGCTGAGTTCAACGGGACGATATCCAAGCTTAGTGTCGAGCAACTGATTGTTGCTGGGGACGCTGTTAAACCGTTGGAAGATAAGACGGACAATAAGAAGAGACATATACTGGCTGAGGATTCGAAGTTCAATCTTGGACACATCCGGGCTTTGTTCAAGACGAGGAAGATGGCCTGGTCTACGAGTTTGTTAATTGCTCTTTGGGGTAGGCGTGTTTCTAAGCAGCTTATCGTGACACTACTTACGGTTGGTCCAGGTATCATTGGTCTTGCATCCACTTTGTACAATAGTTTCCTCCCATACCTGTATGTGCCATTTAACTCTTTCTCACACTATTATTAAGCCGGGGAAAATGCCTAGTCTTGCAAGTCGCGGTGCTCACTTCGGCGACTCCTCCTACTACATCACATACCGTAATGTAAGTCACTCTTCACATCAACATCTATTCCCCATTCACCCTCTTTTTATTAACAGCAAGTTATTCTGAGTGTCATTGGTGTCCCCGGCGCTTTCATTGCAGGTCTCGGCGTCGAGGTCCCGTACATTGGGCGCAGAGGCACTTTGGCGATCTCCTCGGGCGAGTAATCTGCTACTGTTTTGAGATGACATTATTCAACGACCTCCTTGCCAAAGATAGGGCTCACAGGCGCGTTTCTCTTCGCGAGCACTACCGCTAGGAACTCGAACGCGCTACTGGGCTGGAATTGCGGGTATGCTTTTTTCAGTAATGTGAGCAGCTTTGTTGTATGGATTGGGTGCGAGGGGGTTATTGATAAGATGACATGATTGTAGATCATGTATGGTGTGTTGTACGCTGTGTCGCCTGAGATATTCCCGGCCAAGGATAGAGGCACTGGAAATGGGCTGACGGCCACGGCCACTCGTGTCTTCGGTATAATCGTATGTGTTCCTATTCTTTCGCCACTGTCTCTACCAACACATTGCCGCCATCCTAGGCACCGATTATCGCCCTTTACGCGAACCTCGACACGGCCGTTCCAGTGTACATCGCTGGAGCTTTGATCATCTTCGCAGGCTTGCTGGCTCTCTTGCTACCTTACGAGCCGAGAGGCAAAGCGTCGATCTGATGACGAATTAGAAGGTAAATCTCTCCTTAGTCTGTTGTTGAATTTAGGTAGAACGTAGAAGTGTGTTTTGTATTTTCTTGGAAGCGCTATCTATCGAGTAGGGACTTTTCGGAGAAACTCTTTTCATCACGTGGCGTGTGTCATGTGATCCAGCCGCGCGTAATACTGAGCGCGTCTTAAAAAATCACGTTCCTTTGTGAGTAACCATACACATTGCCTTCTCCATCACTGTTGCCATTGTCGCCGAAAGACTTGAACCCTATGCGGATCTCGGAATCTCGTCACCAGTTACCTTCGCGGTCTGAAGTACCTGCATGGCGGACATGGTCTTCAAATTGGGGCGTTGTGCCTGACTCGTGGAACGCGATGGATGGTCTGAATTTGAAGCATCTTCTGGCAATCGTTCGAGGGGTATCTACTGGAACATCGAAGAAACGCAAGCTATCTTCGGAACCAGCAGCTGACGGCGTAACACAGGGCAGAAGGAAGCGCCAGAAACAGGGGCTCCATAAGGACTCGGAGGTTGTGATAGACGATCTGGAAATAGTCCCCATATACCAGCATACGTTTCACCTTCAGTTCACTACCAAACGTCGCCCAGCAAGCGAGATTAATCAAGACGACGTTGTTTCCGATGCAAGTGGCGCTGAAGGCCCTTCGGCAGAACAAGAGTTACTCGACTTCCTCAAGGATGAATATAGCGACATCCTAGAGCCTAGGACTATTCAGCTTGGCAAAGCAACATTTGGGTACGAGCGATGGGTCTGTGTGGCTATTGACGGCACTTCCACCTGGCTGCTCGCTGTACCCGAAATGCCGGATTCGCCCAAAGCCAGCATCTACCATTATGGAACGAGTCGCTTGCTTGACGATTGTTTTATGGCATTTACAGTCTTGCAAGATACAGACCGGGTAGAGATGGATGGTGAACTGCGCATGATCGTAATGCCCCCTTCTAGCTGGGAACTAGAGCAGGGCGAATTGCCATTCCAGATACAGCTTCGTATGACCATTTCTGCGATCACTCCGACCGTGTTTGAGTCGCCATCCGGAAAGGGCGTCCACAGGGGGACTCAAGTGCAGGAACTCCAGCGAATTGCATTCTCATACATCTTTCCGCCTCTCTCTACTCTACCACCATATCATGGCACAACTGATATCCCTTTCTTCCTCTCCGTCTTGAGTCCGGCCCCCGTTATCGGTTCCAAGATCGTTGACAGAGCGTCTCAGCCGGAAACGCTTGTGTCGACTTTGCTTCCGTTCCAACGTCGAACTCTAGTGTGGATGCTTTCGAAAGAGGGCATGACCATCAATAACTCTGGTCAAGTCGTGTCAAAGCCTCCAGAAGGGGAATGTCCTCTATTTTGGCAGAAGATTAAATTTGACGAAAGCGGAAAGCCCTGTTACTTCCATCGTTTAAAGGGTACTCTGTCTGACGAGGTTCCGGACGAGGACGAACCTTTGGGCGGGATTTTGGCGGAAGAGCCAGGTCTTGGGAAGACCGTAGAGTGTATCGGCCTGATTCTTCTAAATCCAGCCCCTCCTGAGAGACATCCGACCAATATGTGGTGGAATGCGGAAACCCAGATCGATGTCAAGGAAATTAAAGTGCGTATTCATGTGTCAAATCAGGTCTAGTGACTAAAGCAGATCTTTAGACCACCTTGATCATCACACCTGCGTCGTTGGCGGCTCAGTGGAAGGACGAGATATCACGCCACGCGCCTCATCTGAAAGTTATGTCATACGACGGCTGGGCGAAGTTAAAGGTCCCAATGACCGAGGCAGAAGCTGCGGAAGCTAGGAAGAACGCTGTGGAGAAAGCTCGTCAAGGCAAGAGAAAACCCAAGAGTAGGAAAGGAACAAAGCCTAAGACTAGTACCTCGGCGGACAGCATGTCCGTCGACGACGCTGAGGATGAAATCTTGGACTGGGTGCATTATGTGAACACATTTGACGTCGTGATTACCACCTATAATGTCCTTCAGCAAGACCTCACTGTAGCACGAGCACCGCCGAAGAGACCTAGGAGAGACACCGCGACTTACTCGAATATAGAGCGTCATAGAAGTCCGCTGATTATGTGTGAATGGTACAGGGTCATCATGGACGAAGTCCAAATGGTTGGCGGTGGGAAGACTGAGTACGTGACCAACACTCATGTTTGCTCACATCTCATTATTCATGGCAGGGAGATGGTGTCTTTGATTCCGCGTCTATCGTCATGGGCCGTCTCGGGTACTCCGGCTCGAGCTCAAGTGTTCGACTTGATCCATGTCCTGAAGTATGAGACATCATCACCGTCAGTGCGATCATAATTTGACGCCCTCTACAGGTTCTTACAAGTTGAGGCTGCCGCAGAGTCGTCTCGTATATGGCAGAGGCTCCTTCTCCCTGACTATGTGTACGAGTTCACAGCTTTATTTAGGCGTTATGCTGTCAGGTAAGTACTGTCTTCGCAATTCAACACGCCCTTGACTACATCTTGTGTACAGAACCACCAAAGCGGAGGTACAGTCAGAATTGACGATTCCAACGCAGACGAGATATCTTGTCAGCATAGAGTTGGGCCGCGTTGAAAGAACGGTAAGCTCGGCCATCGTCCCGACATGGAGATTCTCATTTGTATCTGTAGGTATATGACCAAACTCTACAGCAAGCTCTTGATGCGCTTGGTTTGGACAGCCGGGGCGTCGCCGCTTCGGAGGGATGGCAAGTGGATACGACTGTTTTACGATTCTGGCTACGAAAATTGCGGGGTATATGTACGCATCCACAAGTTGGGCAGCTCCAAACCACCCGCGACAAGCTGAATAAGCCTGGAGCTTTGAAAACGATGGCAGAGGTTCTCGAAGTATGGTCATTACTAGATTCCTATCTTCGCGATGCTGACACTGGCTTGATAGGGTATGCGAGATCAGAACTGGCGTACCCTAATGGATAACCGTAAAGTCAAGGTTCGTCAGTCTCCCATCTCCGCCTTTTATGTCAGCGATATAATGATCTTCCGTTGGCCTCATCCCAGACGCAGTTGATGTCGTTACAGGCTCAGTTGCGGCAGATGGAGGAAGGCAAAGGTACACGTTATCGAGATGCTCTGGAAATTCTTCTCGCCGCAAATAAGGAAGCCACTGAGCTAGTCGAGGACATGAAGGCTACCATTGCGTCGCATGATGCAAAAGGCATGCTTCTCAAGCAAGAGGCAGCTCTGCGACGTGGTGCTAAAGAACAGGGCTATTCTTCGGATTCTGAAGTTCTAGACATCACGACAGCCGCAGGCAAGGGTAAAGAGAAAGCTGCAGGGGATGCGTCGGTGGCCCTCCAGGACTCGGAAGATAACGATCTACCACACAATGCGGCTGGCGAAGAACATGCTCTCAGAAGGCGTGCTCTCGTGCAAAGACTTCGTGATTGGTTAGATTCACTGATTAGCGTTTAATAGCCCGAAACTGACTGATATCTTAGTGTCCTAACGTTACATCGCATCAAATTCCTTCTCGGTGACGTATACCATATCCTCGGCGCATCATATTCAACATCAGAAGATGATGCGTATGCCGCTGCAGAGGACTTGAGACGAGATCTCTTGAAAAGTAAGCTGTCTGCAATCAGATGGATGACGCTAACTCGCTACTGCATAGCCACCGAGGAAGCAGCGACTCGAGCCATGGCTCAGCTGGTCGTCGATGATGCAGACAAGGGCATCAAAATTGAGACCCTTCTGGTACCCTCTCCGTTTGTTGGCAAAGGTGGTTTACGCTCGGCTGAACTGGTAAGCGAATGCGTGACGCTGTACATTTCCAGCTGGAGCTATAACATACTCCAGATGGACGAAGCAAATCAGATTTTAGCAGTACGCTTGAATCGTCAGACAGAGTTGTTATGGATTTGGAGGGCTCGTATCTATGCATTACTGACACAAAAGCTTTCTGGAGGCGATCAGGCTACCGGAGACGAATATGCCCAGTCTCTCGACTCGCAAGGAGAGGCTGAAACCTATCTTGAGGCATATGCGGCACTCATGGCGGATCGACGTGAGAGCCTGATGGCTGAAAGGACGGTGCTTCATCAAGACAGCGCAAAAGAGAAGAAGAAGCGCAAGACTCGAACTGCTCAGGAGGCAGCAGTAGACGATGAGTCAGACGAAGAAGACCTCGAATTACAACCAGAGCATGAAGTACTCAAGAAGCAGCTCACCGACGCACGCAATGAATTGCGACGAGGGTTTAGGGGCAGAGCCGTGAAATCGGTTATGATTGATCTCAATGCTGTGGCCGCTCGAATCCCGAAAGACGATGATCCCGAGAAGATCATGGTGAAAGACGTGGTAAAGAGGTTGCGTAAGCTCATTAATTCTCAATGTGAGCCTGTCCTTCTCTCAATGCGATGAACTCACGGCGATACCTTACAGCTAATCTGATTGACCGATTGGAGTCGGATTTGGCCCTATTCCGAAAAGCCTTCAACGAGAGAATATTGTGAGTTCGCGTTCAGTATGTCATATCTATATATGTAAGTTCTCCGTAGGTATTTCCGCCAACTGCAAGAGATATCAGATTCGGTTGCTGAGCCGACTTGGGAGGACACATTGAGCGACGCTATTGAAAAGGCCGAGGATGACGAGAAGGAACTGAAAACACAGATCTCCACGGGCAAGGCCCGTCAGCGGTATCTCGAACATGTCGCAAAAAATAGTGTAGAGCCCACAAGTGACAAGGACGAAGACGACGAGGTTTGTATCTTGTGCAGATGCGATTTCACTCGTGGATATATCACTCAATGGTACGTATCCACCCTCTCTCTAAACAGTCAACCATCCGATTCCCTCCACCTCTATTAGTGCCCATGTTTACTGCGAGGTGCGGTTCTCCTCAGAGCCCAATGTATATACCATGACTTACCTGATCCTATAGGGCTGCATGAAGGCATGGTTGACAAGGAAAGAAGGAAAAGCCTGCCCAGTGTGCCGGTAAATGCGAACTCGATGACCATTGTAGCGTGTCTCACGAATGTTCGGTAGGGTCATGATAGATCTGGATCAATTACAGCGATTTACCATAGCTTCTGATTCCACCGAGCGGTCTGCGGCTCCTCCAAGGATCAGAAATGGAGAACTCGCACCAAGGTCGAGAAGAGAGATCGAGTATAATTATATAGATCCCGCTTTATTCGAGGAAATCGAGAAAGTTGAATCAAACGGAAGCTATGGGAGCAAGATTCAAACCCTGGTTCGTCACTTGTTACATATCCAAGATACCGACCCAGGAGCAAAAAGCATCGTATTCTCTGCGTGGGCGGATTCTCTGCATAGTAGGCTTTTCTCATACTCTTTGGATATATGTTACTGATGCTCTCGTGGCAGTCGTCCAGCATGCTTTGGAGAACAATGGTGCGTAGGAGAGGTGTTACGCATCTGTAGCGATGTGCCGATGTCCTACACAGGTATCCCGTGTCTTCGAATTGATCAGAGCAAAGGTAAGAAGAATGCAGCGAAGATGTTCAAAGACCAGCCAGAATTGCTTGTGTTGCTGCTGCACGGGTGAGCCGTGCCATGTTCCCGTGCCTTTGATGATACCAAGGCTGGTTATATCAGGGAGCGAGAGAACGCTGGATTGAACGTCACTTGTGCTTCAAGAGTATTTATGCTGGAAAGCGTGGTACATCACGCTTTTGAGATTCAAGGCTAGTCTCTGCATCTACGACAAGACCTTCGTCTTCATTCTCTTCATGTAGCTATCGCCCGTATCGATCGGATGGGTCAAACCAAGCCAACAGAAGGTGAGATTCCCAACCGTAAGGAGTCTCGCACCGGCTAACGTACTACAGTATTTTGTTATTACGCTGACGGTATGGGTCCGCGTCTTGAGAGATCGTCTTCTGACACAACGAACCATAGATACTGTCGAGCAAAACATTCTAGACCTAGCTGCTCGCCAAGGAGTCTCGCTTTATACCAAGGAGAAATGTCAAGGCACTCTCGACCCGACGTCCATTGCTTTGGACACGGCAAAGGATATTGATGCTCCAGCCAAAAAGAACCCCAAAGCTCAGAAGGGCGATTTCATTTTCAGGTAGGCGCTCACATCCCTTTTGAGGATTATCCCTGATCACCATGTGCAGGATGGACGACATGCTAGCCATTTTATTCCCGCATATGTTTGAGGACATTGAGTACCTCATACCATTAGAACAGGAATATCGCACTTCTGAACGAGCCAGCAACGCGATCGCCGGACCGTCAAGGACATCCTCCTAGATCAGACGGATACTTGGATGTTACGCGTATATATTACTTGGGTTGCGAAGGAGATTGAGCATCGGTGACAATATACAGTGACTAGCGAGAAAGCAGACTATTATATGACTGAAGAATTCCGTGAGTGAAACCGTCCCACAACAAGAAAATGATGCTGGTGTCTGAATATCTAAGTCGGGCCACCGTCCCAACTGGCGCGCTTCCTCTTGTTTTCATTTCCGTGGTTCAGCATGAGGTCTTGAGGCGACACAGCGCTTTGGCCACGGTGGTGCAGCGTGTGTGGTCGACTTGCGAAAGTGGCAGATGAAGACGATGGCGCATGCGATCCAAACGGCTGAGCAGGCACCGACGATCTGAACGGCTGCGCGAGATCGAGCGCCTGCCCTTGCCGCACGACGGCAGAGTCGACCGTCGACTCGGGCGCGCCATGGCTATTATAGTAGTGCAGATCGAGAAAAGGCACGTCGCGGTCGTTCGCCATGGACAGACGCCACGCGTCCGGCGGTGAGGACGACGCGTGCACAGCAGCAGGCCGCGCATCGTCCGTGAGCTGCACCCCCGAGTCAAAAAAGGACGCAAAGTGGCGCGTCGGCGTCGACAGCGCCTTCGTCGCCGGGTGCGACTGCGTCGAGCGCAGCATCGAGCGGTGCTCGGTTGGCGGCACCGAGACCGAGCGGTTGTGCGTCGACGCGCCGAGGTGGTGGCCCCCCTCCGAGCGCAGCGCCCTAGGCGGATTGACCGGCGTCGCGGGCGGCGTCGAGTGCATGTCCTGCGACAGCCCCACGATCTCCTCCAACGTCTGCCGCGGCAGGCGGTACGACGCGAGATCCAGCTCAGCCTCGGCGGCGTCCGTCGCCGCAGCCTCAGGCCGGTCGTCCAAGCTGATCGACGTCAGCTCGATCTCGTCGATGCCCGGCAGACTCGGTGTGTGCAGCTGCATCGGGTGCACGCTCGTCTGCATGCCCGACAGCCCCAGCCCCGCGTCGCCCAACCCGACGCCGAACCCGAACCCCGGCCCGTAGTTGCTCTGCAGCGGCTGGTGCGCCCGCGTCCC
This sequence comes from Neolentinus lepideus HHB14362 ss-1, assembly GCA_001632425.1. Classification (NCBI taxonomy): domain Eukaryota; kingdom Fungi; phylum Basidiomycota; class Agaricomycetes; order Gloeophyllales; family Gloeophyllaceae; genus Neolentinus; species Neolentinus lepideus. The sequence goes on from KV425638.1 coordinate 66,089, forward strand.
GAAGATGAGGTCGCCCGCATAGTCCGAGTGGTGCGTGAACCCCCTAAAATTGCTCGTGAACATCTCGGGGTCCGAGTGCGTCGACTCGCCCACGCCCGCGTCCGAGGCCGACGCAAAGTCGGGGAAGGACGCGGGGAAGAGGTCGTAGCGGTCGAGCACGTTGTGGCTGAAGGAGAACGGCGAGGACGGCGTGGGGGACAGGCCGCCCGCGAACGAGTCCAGCCGCGGGTTCGGCGAGAACCAGTCCGACGCGCCCCACGCGGACTTGCCGATGCGCTGGAACGGCGGCGAGGTCTGCAAAAAGTATTCGGCGGAGAGGTGCGAGGACGTCGGCGAGCCCGCGGTGGTGGTGGAGGACCACGTGTTGTGCGTCGGCGTGTCGAAGCCGGACGACCACGCCTGCGACTCTGACTGCTCGCCGAAGATGTCGTGGTCCGCGAGCATGTCCGCCTCGGGTATCGAATTGGGTTCCGGGCTCTGCGGCGTATCGGGCATCAGCTGCACGGGCGGGTGCGGGGACAAGACGTCCTGCTCGTCCTCGTCGCCCGATGACTCTTCGTCCTCCGAGTTCGCCACTGACTCGGGCACGCTCTTCGTCCCGCCCCGATACAGCCCCTCGTTCGTGTACGCGCGCTTCCGCCGCACCGCGCCGCCGCCGCCCTTCGTGACGAGCTGGTCGTCCGTCGCCGCGCGCACGGGCTCGCCCTTCTTCTTCACGTTGCGGCGCGGTTTGTAGCCCGCGGCTTCGTACAGCTCCGGGAACGCGTTGCGGAACCGGTCGCGCAGGTCCGTCGAGCGGCGGTTGTGCTCCTGGAACACCGGGTCGCGGACGATCGTCGCCCACACGGTCCCGTGCTTCTCGTAGCCTGCCTTGAGCGCCCGGTCCTCGTCCTCGGTGAACGGGCGGCGGCGCTTGCTGCGCGTCTTTTCGAATATGGACGTGCCGTTGGGCAGGATTGAGCGCACTTTCGAGGAGAGGTGGGTCTTGGCGTTCGGGTAGTGCTGTTTGTATGCGTCTGGGAAGTATGTACGGAATCTGATTTATGGCGCATGAGAATCCGCAGAGTGTGAGCTCATCACTGCACGCACCTGTCTTTGAGATCGACCGGAGAACGGTTATCGAACTTTAGTTTCGGGTCCTTTAAGATTGCCTTCCAGTTCCCCACTCCCCACTTGACGCCATTACATTAGATCGCCCACCGAGCCGAGCACAGACGCACTCACAGTATTACACCCCTCCACCAACATCTGCGTCTCTTCCATTGTCCATTTCTTCCGCACCCTCTTCTGCGCCGGCCGCTCATCAAAGTCCACGTCCACACTGTCCTCTTCACTAGCAATCTTGCGCATCTTTCCTTTCTTTTCGGCGACCGCGCCGGAGCCGCTGGCTGCGGGTTGCGTGTAGAGGCCCGTATCGTCCCTGAAGCTCCATGCGGGGACCAAGCGCGGGCTCGACGGGGTAGCTAGCGAGACGCGGCGCTGCTTCAAGTGCGACGGGGTGGTAAAGGAGAACGTCGAGGGTAGACTCTGGGCTGCCTCTGGCTGCTGCTGAGACTGAGACTGAGAAGAAGACATAGTGGTACTACCGCAGAATTCACGAAACGCGGGTGGCTATCGAGAGTTGCCGTGTGGATATGAATGAAACGAGTCAAAGGAGATTTCACGGTGCTAATGCGAGATGAAAGACGCGTTGCAACGAAGTTAGTGTGCCTGCAGACAGAGTCTCCTATGATGCAGACGACGACAACGAGGCCAGGTAGTATATCAGTCCAACACTGATGCTATAACAGTCCATTTACGCGCTAATTACTTCCGTTAAACACGTTCCCGGTCAGGAAGTCGGAGTCTGAAAATCAGCAGGAAGGATAAGCAGAACAGAATGGGTTACAAATAGTCTTTTGTTTGTTAAGAGAGTAGTATACAATATCTATGCAACCACACTGCGGGCATGGTACCTTGTATCCGGTGGTTATATGGTGATTATATGGTGATTGAATAACTTATATAACTATAATTAAATTCCTCAGGATATGATGATTTTATGCTCAATTGGCTCTGCAATTTATTCTGGTTGTAGACTCAGTCTTAGTGGGAAGATAGCTAGAATAGGGTGCTGGATTGCAATTATGAAAATATTAGTGATAATATGAAATGGAATATATTTATAATATCTTTTACTATAACCCTGCCAACCTTACTCTGATTATGCTGATTATATTCTGAGTCACAATAAGATCAACATATGTTCAACTGAGGTCATCTGAGAACATATATCAAATACACTCTTACAGTACACATTTGATTTTTATCATACTATGATTTGCCTTGTAATCTAGCACCTCATTCTAATGACTTTCAGATGAAGTCTGGCATGATCATGTTAAATAAATCACGGAGCTAATTGTATAATATTGGCATATGCTGATGGAGTTTATCCTAATTATTTTCATTATCTAATCCATACATAATCACCATTTAATTACGGATTACAAGGTACCTTGCCCGCGGTGTGCAACCATGCAAGACCACATGCAGACCAAAGGTATACGGGGTCAGACTAAGATTGTAACATTGACGAAAGCTTAAGACTAGCCACCTCGGAAAGCCTACGGCAACTCTAATATCTCTCGCTTGCCTCATGGAGCACTAAGCAAATCATGAACGTGGCGCTCGTCTCCCCTCAGTAAGGAGCACATTCACAACGCACACCAGAACGTGCAATCCCAAATCATGCAGTCCCAAGTATCTCCGGCGCGATCTTCTGCTCAACCGACCCCATCTTCCCCACCCACGCCGCCAGCCGCTGCGACAGCTGCCCGACCTGCTCCCGCGAAAGCACGCGCGGCTGCACCCATGTCATCTGCGCCTTCTGGTCCACCTGGTCGATCGATCCCCTGATCAGTTTTAGACTACAAGTAACGTTAATAGTCAGTCCTGGTCAGTGTTAATGCGACCGTGCGCACCTGAGGGCCTTCATGACGAGGTGCTCGACCTCGTCCAGCGGCAACCGCGTCTCCTCCGCAATCGTCTGGAACGTCATCGTCCGGTCGTACGGGCTGCGCTTGAACACCGACTCGATTAGCGCCATCAAGCAGATCTTCTGTCTTAGGAACGGGTAGTTTTCTTGCAAGATCGGCTGCGGCGCAGAATTAGCGTGTTAAGGTAAGGTAAGGTGGGGGAATGAATTGAGGTGGGTCTCGGTCTTAGCGGTATGAACGGAGAACACGGACCTCCTTCGGGAACAGCGGCGCCAGCGCCTCGAATCTCCCGATATTACCCTCGTTGAAGGTGAACAGCAGCTTCTTGATCCAGTCGTACTGCGTGCTGTCGAGCGAGTTCAGGATTGGGTGCATGAGCTAGTGGGCGGGTCCAGGTCAGCCTTTGGGTCTGCGCAGCTCGAGATGGACGTTCGACGTACGAGCTCGCCAAAGTTATAAATCGTATCTCCCAGGAACGCAGCGACGCTCAGATCGTGCGCGCGCACCAGTCGATCGTCGGGCGTCATCTCCTTATCGACGTCGATGCACGCGAGGTAGAGCAGCGAGTTCCTGTAATACGGCGCATACTCCGCTTTCGCCTAATCAGTTTAGTACGGGGTGCCTCCACCCACAAACCTGCTGCGGACCAACTAACCTTGTGATAATCCGCGGCGACGCTGTAGTACGCTGCGGAGACGCCGTTGTCGACGCCCGTCAGCCCGTCGAGGACCTTCCACGCCTTGTCGATGTCCGTCCGCGTCCCGTCGATGTCACCGTACATCAGCTTCGCGTGCGCGATGTGCGAGAGCAGCAGGACCTGCGACTCGGGCGACTGCTTGGTGTCGATGCGGGCGAGGAGGTCGAGGAGGAACTGCAGGTGCGCTGAGGGGTCTTGTCAAGGTCCAATGTGAGTTGGGACGGGGAGAAGGGTCGTGTGGATAGACGCACTGTCGATTTCGCGCGAGACTTTCACGCCCATCTCCACCAGACGCTGCTGGTTCAGCCGCCCCTCAAAGTCGCGCACGAACCGCTCGAAGACGTCTACGCGGTACGGCTTTGAGAGCGGGTGGTCGAAGAATGCGAGGAGTTGGAGGGTAAGTTGGTGCCATAATCTGCAAGTCGAATCAAGCCGCCGGTGTCAGTTGAATTGTCCTTGAGGGACGAGGGAAAGTGCCTGAGATCATGCAAAGTATGTGCTTCAACGCAGAGAGCCCAGTGCAAAATCATTGTCTCTGCAAGATCCCGTTGCAAAATCATGTTCTCTGCAGAATCCCAGACAGCTCCGCCCGACGCAAAACCAAAACCCAAAGCGTACTTGCGACTATGCAAACTCTTAAACGACTCGAAGAAAGGATGCAGCTCTTGCGGCGTCGCCGATAGCGCGGTGGTCAGATACTCGTCGACGTCGAGTTTCGGTCGCACCGAGTCGACGACCATGGATGTAGACATGGTACTGAGCAAGTTGGAATGAAAGAGATGAGACCGGAAGTACGATCGAGGACGCGCGTCAGTGGCTGTGGATTCTGAGTCGGCAATTTCCGAATTGCCTGGCAAGGTTAATTATTCTCTGAACAATGCGCGGATCATTGTCAAGGTCTTGCCATGGACTTTTAAATTTAAGATCCAAGTATCACAGAAATATTGTCTTGTCAGGACAGTCCCAACACTGCGGGAGTCTCACTCTTTGAGGACCTGCAAAATGTTGATCAAAATGGATATCCCATATAATTACTTTGGCAAACCATTCTGTCAAAGAGAAAAGTATATACTAAGGGAATAGTCAACAGACTGAACGAAATATTATCCATTTTATTACCTTCAAGATCGCTTGAATATCTATAGTTAAACATCGAGCAAAACTGATAGCAAAATATTTTCTCCGAGAAACATTTTTGTAAGCGAGTTTGTTTTAAATATTTGCTGACTCTTAAATGGTAAATAATTATATATATTACCATAAGGGCCATTTAGGTGTTCCATTATGTAATACCATATATTACCTTTTGAGAGTATGAAAAAGTATATAAAAAAGTATATATTTGGGACTGAGTCAGAATGTATTGCCCGGTGATTGCCCGGTGATTGCCCATTGGGGGCCCAGTGGCCACCCACAGAGCGCCCACAGCTGTGCCATAAGCACCCACTAATCGCATGATGCCCAATACTTGCCAAGGTAGTGGTTAGTTGTACATATTCATCATTATCTATTACTACATAGAGTAGTTGTCATGGGCATAGCTCTTGTGGGCGGTCAGTGGGCAATCACTGGGCAGTCAACGGGCAATCACTGGCCGGTCAATGGGCAATACATTTTGACGGAGTCAGGAATATATATTTTCCGATTCACTTTTAGATGACACCAAAATGTGAAATAATATATTATATAATAATGTAATTAAAAAGGCTGAATATTATTAAAAGTATGGATAGCCACTTAGGCAGCTACCCAAACCTGAAATATATCCATTCCATAAATGGATTTCGAAAGCAAATCTTTTGTTACTTCTTTTCCTTTCTGTTTATATTTAATCATTGTGGTCATCTTGAAGGTAATGCTGTGGATAATATTTTGTCCAGTCTACCTGAGCATCCTCTAAATATTTAAGTTTTCCCATGACAGAATATTTTGCGAAAGTAATTATACGGGATATCCATTTTGATCAACATTTTGCAGGTCCTCAAAGAGTGGGACTCCCGCAGTGCAAGGTCACTCAAGACTGACGAGACGAATCGGATTTTCCGACTTAAAGTACGGGAGCTACTCAGGGGCCCCACGCCACCCTTTATCGCCGGAAACCGAGTATATATACTTTAGATTCGCGTCCGCCGTCCTTGCCCAGAACGCGTTGCTCGATGCAGTCGCGTGCCTAAACTCCACTGCTCTTTCATGTCGGTTTGCTCTAGTGAGGGAGACGCTGCGGCCTCTTATTCTAGTGAAGAAGACGCTGCAACCTCTCGTAAAGGAGACGCTGCAACCTCTAATATGAAGCGCGAAGTCCGTTTCGAGGAGCCGGAGTGGGAGGGTGACGGGGAGGACGAGGAGGAGGAGAAGGATGGTGAGTCTGTGAGCCATGGCACAAAGGAAGCACAGTCGCGGGAAGCACGCGCAGGGAGGGCACAACCGTCGGGCTCGTCCTGGACGGACATGGATCTCTCCATAATGCTTGCCCTGGCTGCACCCATCGGGAACTGGCTGACTGGAACGGACCATCTCAAGAACGTATTCCTGATCTGCCTGCTCATATTCTACTTGCACCAAATCATCGAAGGTGAGTAAGACAATATTCGCGCTTGCGGACGGGACGGCTCTAACCATATAGTGGTGTGCATATTCTAGTTCCTTGGCAGCTTTACCAGTCCGCCGTACCGCGAAAGCTTCCGCCCGGTGTTAAATCACCATCCAACTCGGACGCGCACCTCGTGGAGCTCGCCAAATCAGAACTACGGCAGCACGAATTCTTCTACCTCATCCTCTCCCTCGCCTCTCCATTCATCGGTGCCTACCTGCTCCGCCTGGGCCTCTCGGCCTTGAGCTCAGACGGAGAGACGCAGCCACTCTCCTGGTTCTCTATCACCCTCTTCATGCTCGCCGTGGGCATCCGGCCCTGGTCCCACCTCATCAAGCGCCTCCGCGCGCGCACCCTCGACCTGCACGACACCGTCCACTACCACCACCTCTCCCAGCACATGCAGACCGGCCTCGCGGCCTCGAGCAAACTCGCCACGCTAAGCGACCGCATCCGCACCCTCGAAACCGAGCTGCAGAAACTGCGCACCGCCGCTGAGGACAGCAAGCTCGCTTTGGAGGACGAGCACGACGAGCTGGGCGACGGGCTGAGGGAGCTGAAGGTGTCGCTCAAGAAGTACGAACGCAAGTCCGATCTTGGGCGGACGGCACACGAAAGGCGCATCCAGGCTCTCGAGACCACCGTCGGTTTCGTTCTAGAGCATCTCAAGCGGCAAGAACAGCTGCACCCCGAGGGCCCCTGGAACAGCTCTATCGCGAACGCCAACGCCAACTTCCTTCACCACATAGCGTCCACGCTGCTCTACGTCCCCAGCAAAATTTTATCCATAGTCATGCCTCCTTCCTCGCCACTGGATGGCGCTAACGGGTTCGTGGACGTCGCCCATTCTCCGTCGAGCGCCAAGAGTCACGTTAGTCAGATTCCAGGGCTCGAGATGATCGCTGAAGACTCTGACGATGACTCCACGCTGTCGCCGCCGTCTGTCGAGGGCGACAAGCCGAAGAGGGTGCGGGAGAGAGAGAGGCGAAGGCAGAGACAGAGACAGACGATTCGGACCTCCTCGAGCGTCGTGCAGGACCTTGTGACGCTGCCGTACCGCGCGGCGCAGCGTGTCTTGGTGATCGCGACCTCGCCGATCCAAAAACATCTTATGTGATCATCTTCTCGGTGTACTTGTGACGATGGATATCCTCGGTGTACTTGTGGCGGTGGAATCCTGTTGTATCTTATGTCTCGACCGCGTCCTATCATAATCTTACCAGTGCATGTATTTTGTGCCAGTTGTAACATTCGTTCGACGGACCTCTTATCACCAGTACCTACAGTCGTTCTCGCTGCAACCTGTTTTGACTGACGTTACTTGCGTAGCTTCCTGTATATGTAATTTACCCTGCCTTGAACTTCTCCAAGCTCAATATTTCGAAACAACCGTGGGAACGTTATCATCTTCTGTGTTTGTCGTAAAGTATCCCATCCGAAACGGTGAAAACGATTCCGTCTATCCCGAGTTTTGACAAAAGACACCATGTCCACTGATATCCTAGCCTCGGTGGAGAAAAACCCGCGAGGGATCCCAAAGGCGCCGTTCGTCGTACGTCCGCGATTGATCAATCGGTGTTCTATTCCAAGATTCACTAACAGGCGGGTCCCCGGCTAGGCAAACGTCGAAGAATATGTCGGGGGATATGAAGCGGACGTCGAGCCGACGCTGCGAAAAATCCAAGATGCGCTTGCGTACGTTATTCTTGCCTATGCACACAACAACTTGAACTGATCGCGTGTAGCAAGTACCGGTACATGGACGCGAACCTGCAGCAACGGCGGCAAGGACTGGCGGAGAAGATCCCGGATATCAAGAAGACGCTCGCGATGGTGGAGTTTTTACGAGAGAGGCGAGTGAGTTCGCCAGCTGCCGTCTCTCTTCCCGCTGAGTAACAGATGCGAAATAATAATCATATAGGAAGGGAAGCAGAAGGCTAGTAGCGAGGGTGACGATGACGATGACGACTTAGATGATGAGGACGGCGACGGCGACGGAAAGAAGCCGCTGACGACGACGTTCGAGCTGAATGACACGCTCTATGCCGAGGCGCAGCTGGAGAACACTGACACCGTCTACCTATGGCTCGGGGTACGTTTCGCGATATGATAAACCAGTTCTCACTTATTGACATCGACTTCACCCTCACCACGTCTTCACAGGCCAACGTGATGCTCTCGTACAAACTCCCCGCCGCGGTAACGCTACTAAAGTCCAAGCTCGACGTCGCAGAGAGCAGCCTCCAGAACACCACCGAAGACCTCGAGTTCTTGCGCGAGCAGATCACCATGATGGAGGTGAACACCGCGCGGGTGTACAACTGGGATGTCAAGCGGAGACGAGATCGAAGGGCAAGGGAGGGTGTAGAGGGTAAATCGAAATCGGACAGTGGATGAATATCGAATAATCGGCGGCGAGATAAATTATCGGTTTAATCCACCTTTTGAATTGACGACGTGCATCCCCCGCTGGTGCTGCAGTGTATCGGACCTTTAACGCTTTACCTAGGGAACTCCCGCGACTGTCCGCACCAACCTGGGCCTGCGTTCCCGCCGGCAGGTACAGTGTAATGCGTTCGATTGCATTATCTGGACCATAGCCTATAGCTGCACGACGATAGTCGTAGAGCTTCACGTCCGGCGAAAGTCTGGAGAAGAAGCAATGTACAACAGTTCCCGATCAAGGTTACATTTAATAATACACAATCATGTCAGTCATCAGTCAAGTGGGCAGAGGCGACTAAAACAGTACAGCACAGGTGTTCATTTTAGTAAACTTTCCGCTTCACGACGTACGTGTATGTAATGTCCAACGAAGAGAGAAGAGCTATCGCTCTGGGGACAATCCAAAAGAAGATAAGAAAGACACAATTATACACAAAAGATACAAGTACAATCATTACAGATATAAAGCTGCCAGAAAGCCAGAGACGATCAGGGACAAGGTAAACCGAGGAAGGGAAAGGGAAAGGGAAAGGGAAAGGTAAGTTATGATTATGGGGACGTGAGTCATGAAGCATCTCAGCGAATCTAAGCTTTTGCGTTCAATGACGACAACGATGAGGTATTCAGATAGTAGCCTATGCGACATTTGCATCAGCTATAATGGCCCGTTCTCCATGATGAGTTACACGCACCTTAACCGACACCCACTGGGTGATTACATTCTTGATGCGATTCGACATGGCCTGTCGGCAGAGGTTGCACGACAGCTTGTCAGCCAGGGGCTGCATAGTTTGTCTGATCGTGCTAACGGGCAAGTCTACCCGCCGCAGTTAATTCGCAGGGAGTGGAGTCAGTGGAAACAAGCAAGCTCACCTGGCTTCGCGTCCCATGCGAGATACGCCGCAGCGAGCGCCCAAGCCCGGACCATTTCCTTCTGTTCCATAAAGTTGCAGGAGAGGGTAGGCTCGTGTGCAGTCGGGGGCGCAGTCAGTAACCGCTTCAGGGCATCTATTCGGCCGAGATGCAGGAAGAACAGGCGCTTCAGGTACGAGGGACCCATGCGCTGAGCCATGTCATCTGTAATGTTGCATAACGGAAGGGACAGCAAGTGCGCAGAACACGCCACGGCAAGGTCTTGGAGGTCATGCGACGCTGCCACTATGTAGAGCTCCATGGGGTTTAGAGGAGCGTGCAACACCAGAAGTTGGAAGAGATGTGTTCCCCGAGCGACGTACTCCTTCACTTGCATCCCGTAAGTCTTCAGACTCGTGACTGTCGCGGCTAGTGTGTCAAGCGTTGGGGCGTAATGATTGAACGGAAGAAAATAAAGCGTATGCAATATCACGTTGAGGACTGCGGAAGACTCTGGAACAGGGACCAAGGGCATTCCAGAGGCAGTGTCCACAACGCCTTTAAAACCGCTGCCATCCACAGGTAAGAGATTGTCGAACTTGTTTTCAGAGCTGCTCAAAAGCTTATGCGAATGCACATAGAAGAAAACGAGATCAGAGGACGCCAGTATAAGATCAGAAGGCAGATGTTCTATTTGTGCGCCTGGGAAGAACGCCGTCGAGACGGCCACCGTGATTTCGTCTTCTGGCTGGCGCGAACCTCGCGAGGTCGGCGAGTCAGCCTCGGAGGACTGAGTACAACATAGTGATTGAGCGCCAGCCGAATATATAGACAAGTTTAACTGACAGGTGGTGTAGGTACTTGGCGGCTCGTCGAGAGATGCTTGGCTGATACCGTCTCGGATACAGGGGTAGAAATCATCTCCTCGATGCCCATCGAGCTGGACGAGGAGAAATAATCCATTTCGCTGAAGTCCATAACAACTCAATCTTGTCTTAGGAACTCTATGCGTCTCAGAACCTATGATCTGCCCCACAAGCGTCAACATACCGATACCGCAGATTATTCGGAACGAAATACCTTACAGTGGCACGCGAGTGAGGGTAGGAAGTTTCCGCAGCAGCAAGTGTAGCGTAAGTGAGTTGTTTGAGTGTGATCCATGATATACGCTTGTTTCTATATATTTTTGTTTAAGTACAGACATGCTAGGATATCAGCTTCGCAGTGGAGACTCGGGCCAACCTTGGGCGACTTCGCGGACCGGGCCGAGGCCTCAAGGCACTGTGCAACGTCATACGTGAACCAGCTGAGGCTAAGCGCATAACTGCCGCCGGGAGTCCTCTCCAGTATTTGTCCTGGAAGTGTACACGTCTGCACAAAAGGACCGAGAGCGTTTTGTTTTTCGAGCCAGAGAAAGAAAATACGCATCTGATGCAGCCAGTACTGAGTAGAATGCTTATCGATTGCACGTTTTTGGAATATCGTGGTATCCACCTTCGGCAGCTCCAAAGGCGACCTCGGCACATTTATCGTAGCATGTTATTTCGTGTAGGTCTCCGAAAATACCGAGAACCGCCGTTCCAAGACTCAAATTTTGTATGTCCGGATATCATGCAAGTCCCGCCGGAGCAATGAGGCAGTGCCGGTAAACGGAGAATTCCTGGTATGGTAGCAAGATGGCGCTCCGCGGAGATCTTTCGCGCACTGGTGGAAGTAGTACATGAACTTCTAGTCATGGTGCAATGGAGTGCAGTATCCAATCTCACATAGTTCAGGCATAAATTTGCCAGCTTTGCTCCGCTCATATCACAAAATGATCAGGGTATGCGGCGTGACCCTCCGCCCTCCCTCGCTAGGAATCATCATCATTTGTAGGCTCCGTGTGGTCAACAGCGACTAGATAAAATCACGTTAACGTTGGAAATGTGCATAAGCGGCCCATACGATGGATAGTATCTGAGATAAAGAGAACCAGGTGATGGCATGCCAATTTCGGCTTCAAGACGGCGTTAGAACCGCATCTTCGAACACCTTTAAGTGTCTTCTACTAGGAGCTAGCGCCTAGCGGGAATTCATCGAACACCGACAGCCCATCAGTGTTCCATCAACGCAAAGTAGCGGAGCCGGGCGTCCAATAGAAATAAGTTGTCTGCATCATTGGCGATTATGGTACGCACTAGAAGGAATATTGAGACTTGATGCTGCAGAAACGAGCTTCATACTAATATGCGGAGTAAGAATCAATTTATCCGACCAACAATTGTCCTGATCCCTCGCTTTTGAGCCCTACCATTACCCAATGCATACCAATTTCGTAAGGATCTTCCCCATAAACGAACTGTCTGACGCGCGCACAACGAGCGACGTCACGACACCCCGCACAGGTCTCCAAGCTATGACAAGCGAACAGGTGTTCCATAGCAGAGAAGAAAGAGTAGATCCATTCTTCATGAAGAAGTCAGGAAGGGGCTCATCTTTGTGCAGCTTCTTCCTCGTGAGATCAAGCGCCAGTGAAGGAGCGAGTGTTCAATGATCGATCTAGTAGACTGGGACTGATTGCGTCACAGTGCCCACCAGAGTCGATGACAACTCAATTTTCAGCAAGTTTACGGGAGTGGACTCCCGCGGCGAGTACAGGCTTTCATCTGGAGTCGGACAGGAACGAAATGAACTCTTCGTGGCTGCCACCGTACCGCGGTCCTTTCATTTGACAGTGAACATCCGAAAACAAGCCACAAGCGTACCTGACGTATCTTACCGAAGCAGCAACTCAGGAACGGCAGAGGGATCACAGCACTAAATTTACTGCAGCGTCACAGACAAGATATTCACGTGAGAAGAGTTTCATTGTTTGCTCACCGAGCTCGGCGCCCATATACCCGGCTGGGTCTTGTATCTGACCAGGCAATCTTTGCTGAGAGTCTATGCCAAGTGAACAGCCACGATTGTGCACGGGTAAGTGGGTTACACTAACCTTGTAGGCAATCTTGCCAGCTGACAGACTGTCGGCCATTTAGATCTCGAGCACGGTCACCACTCGGTGGCAACGGTCGCCTATGACCTGCCGCGATACTATAACACGTCTGCTTCGCTCTAAATCTCGATAAGAGATCAATAAGAATAAATCAGTAAGCGATATAATTAATGTACGATAAGAGCGGAGCGCAGTCGACTGCGGGACCGTATATACTACTCGTATTACATCGGCAGCTCAGTGGTCTCATAGAGCACTCTGCGACTGAATTATGGGACGTGGTATGCATCAGTTGAACAACTGCAGGACAGGTAAATAAGTCAATGACATTCACCAAGTATAGCATCCCATGCCGATCGTCCAGGGGATCGGGCGGACATCCTCGCTTGTCTGGGGCAATCACCGAGGGAGTGAAGTAGTCAAAACCCCAAGCCGACAGTGGCATACTAGATATGCGAGTCTAAGTGAAAACAAACTATGTCCGTCATCAAAGGAGGTGCTGTGAGCTTGAAGCTTGAACGCATACCGCCGGCAACGCTTTGGGAATGGCGAGTAACACGTTCCGACGTTGACTGGTCGATCAACAGTCTATTAGGGTGGATCGGTCGGAAGAAAATTGATACGCTAGGTAGAATGAGTGAGGATCGACGGTGCATGACCGCATCAGGCGAAAGCGCGTGAGACGCACCTAGGATACGTAGGATGCAATATCCTGCACACACGCTAATATGACTTGAAACTGAAAGGTATTTAGAGGCCGCAGGATAGTAGCAGATGGTGTCCGTCAAGGTCAGATGTCGCTGCGTGTCAGTAATAGGCAGAATATTGGGATATCATTTCGCAGGACAGCGCAAAGGCCGGTATATGAGAGGGATTAAGCGCCATCCAGTGAGACTTTCAGTATAGCCCGGGGACTGTGCTGTCATCGACGATAAAATGAGAATGCTGCTCCTAGGTAAGGTGGACGCGAGGCGTCATCAGAGTTACAGTGAAGTCCACAGAATTGTGCAGAAAACTCGAGAGACGCGACGTACTCATACCACATCGTATAACAGGATGCCGCACGATGAATAAATATGACATATGAGGGGCCTTCCTTTACTCCGTCGACGCGTGAAGCGTATCACGACTGCTGAGGGACTATTTCGAGAGTGTAATGTGCGATCACCGGTCATAGGATCTTCCCTTGTGCTTGCGCGACTGAGCTTGCTCTTGAATAGAAGGGCATCTCGGATCGGCTATCATGCCCGATTTTTCCCCGATTTTTGGGAAGTCTGAGATACACTGTGAAGTCTTCGGACAGCGTGGCTCAAGCAGCACACCCATAGACAGTCCCGAATCGGAATATCGTACCTGCGGGCCATCAAGTAACATTTCCATCCTGCACGACGAAGGGCGCGTTATCTGACGGAAAATATTGGGCCAAATAGTCAGGTCAGATATGCTATTCTCAGCAGTCTCTGCGAAAACTTCATGTCTATGGGGTATACCTTACTAGTATGGCTCAGCGTGTCTATCAAAGTTATGATTCAACTCGGTGAACTCGGTGACCGCGCCACGATACTGTCCTACACTGCGTCGGTCGGAGAGTTAACGCTCGGTGTGCGTCTTTGAGAGATGCTAGTGCCAAGACGCAAGACAGAGAATATGAGAACTCCAAACTGACATGCTGATGGTGGTTTGATGGTGTGGCTGATGTCGAATACTCCCGAGATTGAATTCCCACGGCACGGCCTCGTTTACTGCATCTCGCAGGTCGGTCTGAACGAATGGCCGAATCAGCGACCTCTTATACCCTATACAAATCGATACAATAAAGATATCTGGAGTAGGGATACTACCCACTCCCAGGAGATCTTTGAATGCTACCCATCAACGGACGGGCTAGCCGGTATTCCGAAACAGCCAGCGAAGCAAGTTAGACTCGAATCGCAGATTTCATTAAGCCGCCGGTGTCGATATCCCTGATGCGGTGTTACGAGTGATACAGGTCTGATCCGTGCCTTTGCGAATGATTTCTCTTCGTTAACTCCAGAAATTTTGTATTTTGGCCTAGGCGTGCGCTCCATTATCGTCGCTGTCGCGGTGTTGTCAAGTCTGAGCTTCCGACGAGCCCAAATCGTCGTGCCGAAGGAGCACTAGCGAGAGCCCCTAGTATGCCTCTAGAGGATCTCCCGAACGGCCAAAAATACCTAGCGATCTGAAGTTATTCGAAGCCGGCTGGATCCGAGTGCCATTTATGCTTGATATCTGCTCGAATTCCGGTTTGGGAATAAGCCGGAAGATCCAGGCTGCAATTGGTGGTCTACCACTCACCCAACACGCGAACTTGCTGAGCATCTACATCCGTGTCTCATTGCGCAACCATCAACGGACCATCCGGCCATCGACAGTTAAGCTATCCTATACATTGCATCTGAGGTTCCTGACAATGTTCCACCGTTTCTCGCTTCGTATTAGCCCCCATCGTCATAGCGCACTATGTGGTGGCGCATTGTCAAAGTCACGACGTTACCCCGAAGGCAGAGATAGGATCGGAAGTCATTTATAACGGTCCTTCTTCAGGTTGGTCTTCTAACCTATCCATATCATGTCTCTCGCCATCCCCGCAGACGAACTGGAACGTTCTAAGGTTCATATCCAGATCTCTCACTCTGGCGGCAACCCGGTGTTCAGGCTAGAACCACTCCCTGCGACGTCCTCGACAGCGGACAATAGAACTCCTTTCAACGTTAATTTCGAGGTCTCAAAAGAAGAGGCAGGTTACAACCTCCTCGTCTATCCGACTCCCGCTAGGACGACTCACACCTCAGCGACCAGTGAGTTCTGATTGCTGACAATGGTACTGTCGTGTCCATAAATGAACATTCCCCTTTCAGATGGATCCCCTCATGGCAGCTCGGGTCAGCAGCACCCCTCCGGACCGAGGGCCTCCCAGACGTCCCTCGCAGGCTCATCCGACGCGCCTAATTACACTGTCACTGATCCCCTTACCGGCGAAACCACTTCCAGAGTACAGAGCAGCAGCAGGACCAGCGGCTCACGTACACCTTGCGGTGCGTTATCTGGATTTATGGTCACGTCACATTCTTACATGATATCCTAGACTTAAGTAGTGATGTTGGTCAAGACAATGTGATGGTCCGTTTCGACCAAATGGACATGAACGGTATGTTCGGTGATATGTTTCGCAATGCGGATCTACCTGGAGGTAAGAACGCAATAGCTCCACCAATCAGCAATCAGAAACATTTATTCCACACAGCGTTCAATTCTTCCTCGAGCAACGATCTATCCTCGCCCGAGCTGAACTTCCCCTTCGATCCTTTCCAAGACGACTCGTCAAATTTTTACTTCCCTCCTTCAGACAGCTTCGGCTTCAGCCAAAGTTATTTAGGTACTCGTCGCGAGTCCGCTGTGCGGCTGGAAACATTACCAAGTACTACTAAGCATCCACCCTCCTCCTCATCATGTCTGCCGTCGCCTACTCCATCCATCCCGAGTCCTTCTCCACGGCTTTCGCCGCCGTTATTTACAACGGCCCCCGAAATACCGCTGGGCGCCAAGGCCAAGGCAGCATTGCAGGAAGAGAAGAGTACCTCCAAAGGCCTTCGCAGAGCTGGGAAACGGCAATATCCATGCCTCCATCCAACATGCTCTCGCTTCTTCACTTCCGAGTACACTCGCCAGATGCACATGGCCACTCACGAGACCAAGGCGCGGAAGGCCTACCCTTGTTCGATGGGTGAAGGCTGCCAGGAGACGTTCTCCAGAGCTCACGATAGGCTCCGGCACGAAGTGGCGATGCACGGCAAAGATTGCCAGTGGGTGTGTCACAACTGCGAGCGCTTCTTTTCCTCCAGTCGCATGCTGGAGCTGCACAAATGTCCAGTTAACGATTCTAACTGGGTGAGGCCTCGCCACCCGGTAGCTATTGCATCAAGTATGTCATTCATAATGCAAACTATACGCTATTTGTACTGAACGTACCGACAGACAATAAGAATGGACAGCCAATGAGATAATGAGGAAGTCTGTCGTGCCTATTTATATCTTAAGGGATATTTCCGCCTTGGCGAGCGTGGTAGAGATGTGTTTATGTTTATGCAGATTGCTGGCAGAAGAGCTTCGAACTTCCAATAGCGAGTCTATGCAAGCCTATAGTGTGGAGCCACCGTCGAGTTTCCATCGTGAACCGCCGGTGACAAATTTGGACTCGTTGCGGAATAGAGCGCTATCATTACAGATAACACTGGCATATAATGGAAAGGTCGGCAGAGTAGTTTCATTCACTCAGCATAGACCTATTAGGACCATGACAAAGTAAAGCGTGCCTCGAGCTTCCGGAGGAAAGGTAGGATAACGGGAGATAAGAACCTGTCGCTCGCAGAGACTCATCAATTTGTACAATATTGTGGTTTGGGGACATTGGAAAGCCTGTTGTTCAGGTATCGCCTCGTGATGGGCTCAAAATTACACACGGGCATCCTAGAATGACTTTACTGATTCAGGTGATAATGTGAAGGTGAAAATGTGGCTATTATACCTTCCTTCGAATGGCTCCCAGACGATCTTCTGAAGTGGTTGACTTCCAGGATAGGTTCTAAGAATGCGGCGCAGTAAATGCGCAATGAGAGGAGTGCCGGGATCCGCTCAAGTTTGCCGCAACATGCATTCAGGTTCAGGGATTCTGCTGTGACGACGAGAATAGAGCATACTAGCGAGCGCAATTTATAGTGAGTTGTGAGTCCTGGCAGGCAGATTGAGAAGGGGAACTATAGATAGTCTGTGGATCTGGATAACGTTCGATCAAGGTAACTTTCTGAGCTGATTCGACTAGCCAAAGTGTTAACCATAGGAGAGCATATTTGTCATGGTACCAAGGGCACGGATGAGTGGAGAATTTTGGTGATGATCAGCTAAGGTCAAGTCCTCGGCTTACCTGGCTAAGTGTAGTCTCGATTGAGGTAGGAAAGATACCAGAAACACCATTGAATAGTTTGTCCAACGTGCTTCCCGGCGCTCAGTAGAAGAAAGCGAGCTAATGAGGGGCTACATAGAGACCCAGCTTAGCCATTGTCAGAGTTTGATAATGATATCTTTGGAAGTCAGAACCGGAATGGGAAGTCATACAATCCCGAGTGAGGCAAGCAACCTATGCGGAGCATGCGCGGAAGGGTCGACGTGCTGTATAGAGACCGTCCGAGGCCGAGTACGCAAGCTGCGTCGGTATAATTTACCCGCTACGGACCA
The DNA here is from genome assembly GCA_001632425.1 of Neolentinus lepideus HHB14362 ss-1. Lineage (NCBI taxonomy): Eukaryota > Fungi > Basidiomycota > Agaricomycetes > Gloeophyllales > Gloeophyllaceae > Neolentinus > Neolentinus lepideus. The sequence continues at coordinate 83,878 of KV425638.1, forward strand.
ATCTCCGCAGTTCAATAAGGAACGGTCTCCCAGATACGAGACACGGAGCAAGTGCATCGCATGCAAGCGGCCGAGCGGGTCTTCTCGCTCACCGAACACCTACTTATCAATTTGGTTGAGATGATCGCTGGGTTAGTAATTAGAGCGGCGTACCTAGACGCAGGCTCACTACCTTCCTTTCAAGGCTTCGGAGTTTAGGAAGGCGCGAGATTGCAATCCAGCGAGTTCTCAAGCGTGGACCACATAAGCGGGCTGTCTGTGTAGAACATCCATCCCCAAGTGCAAGGGTATCGCGGGCGACAGAGCTGCAGATGAGGTGAAAGGTGAAGCATTTCACCCACTCTCAAGTTGACTGCGGAGCATACCGTGGGAATATGTTGATGCCACAGTTCATTTCCTTTCATTTCCCCATCTTGCCGTTACGATTCCTTCAAGTATGCCCTGACCCAACAAGACCTGAAGATGCTTTACCGAACTCCTGAGCAGAATTGCAGCCACTTTTGGTGCGACGATAGGCGCCTGAGATCCTGGATTACTACCGATTTGGTCCTGGCCCCAGTCTAATAACAATCAGATATGCAGGTATCACCTTCGCTGGACCAACGTCGACCTGCGGCGCGCAGGTAGTCCCTGGCAAACGAGACCGGAGCATCCTTCGCGTATTGACTCGGGCAGCTAGGGTTGCAAGAACGAGCAGCTGCTTCACAATCTTGTTCCCTCGAAGCTGCGGCAGCGCTCCGAGTCCGCAGATAAAGGAATGCTGAACTAGCTCCCAGTCCTTCGGATGAACTGTCCAGGCACTTGGTGCCCTCGCCAGGATGTGGGGATGGTACCTCATTTCGATGTCCCTGACTTCCCGCTGTGGCCCAACTTTTATTATCAATCACGTTGAAACTGCGCGCTAGTATGTCCCTTTATCGCACATCATTTTTCACCATTCCTTCAGCTACTACCGGTAACTTGGTCTCGCATTATCTTTGGATTCTGAGTATGATCAGCATTCTTTGGATGCTTCAAGTCTTATGGAATCCGACTGGTCTTGGCCTTACCGATCCCGTACTCGACTACTATCTCGTTGAGGCTAGGTCTGCTTCCCTCCGTCGATTCCAGTGATATGCTGATACTTTAATATATCAGACCATTTCTATTCTCACCTGATGCCCAGACACTCGTCGAATTTTCTTCCTTGCGGAGTCGCGACCCTATGGTACAAGCCTCGTGGTATCGGATTGCCCGCTGCACTATCTATTTTCACTCGTGATGAAGGAGAAAACAAATAACAGTCTCGATCGTCCAAATCCCCAGCCACATTAGAATCATACTGAGGTTTGTAATGCCATTATACGGTCTAAAGGCAGCTACTGTGCAAACTTTGCTCAGGACACCACCGCAGTACAGTATTTGCCGCGCCTTCAACGCATGATTCTACTTCCCTCGCTTATCCCGTCCTAGCCGATGTGGGCGTCCTAACTGTCATGGTACCTTTACCCTGGAGTCTTCGAGCTACCCACCGGAACAAGTCTCTTCATGCTATTCACTAAGGTTCTGAGCCTTTCAGCGACGGGGAACTCCATTTTGCGGCACGATAACACAAGGTCCAGGAACCATGCGTGGTGTGATTCATGTTCCTGGCATTTTCTCTCTGGAAAGTATCCTTTAACCTAGCGCTCATAGCTGTGCATTTAATTAATCACTAATGTACCCGCTATCGTGTTATCTGCAGCTCAGACAAGCCGCTAGTAAAATCCATGCTTCTCCGGGCAATGCTGACGTCCTCCGTCCTCAAGAAGGCGACGAGCTATGAAGGCATGTCAGGCTCGCATTGACTTTCGCATTGGACCAGTTCGTCGCTACGATCTTTATGAAGACGTCGGCTGTCTACCAGCTCTTGTCAATACTGTGTCGACGTATCCCTTCATTATCCTGTGACCTGTAGTTCCATGAATTCTCTCAGCTTGTTATTGTGGTACGTCCTTATCTTACCATCCGGACTAGCCGCGAGGCTTGATTTCACCCTCGCACAGTCTTCACTCGGCGCACCTTCATAACACATCGTCTCGAGCCCAGCAAGTCACCGTCTGGCTTCCTGCACGATGTAGATACATAGTTGGGCTTCATGCTCCTGGCTCGTGCCGTACTCGTCCTGGGTACCCCATTATCCGTGTACATGCTGTACTTCCCCGTCAGGCAGCCGGACGCATTGAGGGCATGTTGCAGCCAGACTTCAGTTCACTCGGATATTTCTCGTATCCAAGGTGTTTTTGTCACGGTGCGGTGCAGCAGCCCCAATTAATAGGATATCTATCGAAATATACAGATGGGCGATTCGGGTCTGCTTTTGGGCATTCTTCCTCGTTGAGTTCTCCGAGGACGCTAGGAAGCAGTCACTGACTGTTGTATCGTTTGATTGGCAGAGCTCTGGTGTCAGCCGTAGGAGGGTCGCTGAGAAGCCTAAGAGACCTTTCAGGTCTGGCCTTGCGAGCTAGCGGTGAACTTCGAATCCAAGTTTAACAAATATCGTGGCATAGGCCGCGCTCACTGTCATCAAGATCTCTTATGGATTCACCACCTCACCCTGCTTTATCAGGTTCATACACATGTCCAGCGACGCCTCCGACGGCGACAGCCCGATATTTAATCCGTGTCAGTCAAAATATGTCTTGTGCCACCCTCGTCAATTTCATGTACTTGTCAAGCACAACTTTCGGAGATCCCGTAAGTCCTGTAACTTATTGTCAGTCGCAACATTCGGCACAGCGATACGTCACCACTCAATACATACATTCTTTCCCCGACTCCCACGGTAAGTGGGGGAGGGTTCTGTCGGGGAGAAATGGCGACGCTACCTATACGCGCGAGTACCTCGTGTGAAAAACTCACTTAAGTACGCTACGCAGTCATCCCGAATATCGTCTTTTGTTCGCTCTATCGCAGTATCGATATCGTGTTTCGCGTCTTCCTCGTCCAGGAACACCCATCGCGAATATCTAATGGCAACAACGGACCCTTGGTTGTCGAAACAGTAGTGGCTTGTTCTACACCGATGGTTCAACCGGAGGTCTTCTAATATTAATGAAAAACTATGCACTCATCACTAGTGCCAGGCAAATTTCTTCATGACTCGTATGGAGTCGGGGACTGGCGCTTGCGCCGCTACGATATTTATATGACTTCGCCTACGTATACACATTCCCTTCACTTTCTTTATATATGTCACCCTTTTCGTATCATAACTTCCGTTCATATGGGACACATGTACCATAATATGAAGAGGTTCAGATCTAACTGTCCACGCTTACATAATGTGCATGCACATCATACTTACATCTTCTTTAAAGGTCGAGTGCCTCACCTTTTCCCGGTCTCGCAAGGTGACCTGCATGTTCACCCATTGGTTGGTTTTAGGCCATCGTGAGGATTGGGTTTCTTCCGGCCATTATCTCTGGACCATATAGTCTTCATGAGAATCGCGCGATCTTTCTCGAGGTCAGCGTTGTATACAGTACAGTATACGGGTTATGAGTGTATTGGCTGGTCATGATAAAGGAGAGAGATATCAAAAGATTGAACTATTTGGTACATATCGGAACAACGACTAATATAATTTATGCCTACAGTCACGCTATGTCAAACAGGAATACCATCTTAACCTACAACGCCCGAGGAATACCAGGGGGATCAATGAGATTATCGTGATGAAGAGACGAAGGAATGTCGGCGGATGACGGGGAAAAAGTCGATGCAGAACCAGGAGTCTTAAAGTCTATCCCCGATTCCAGATCATGGTAGGCAGAAGAATACACACTCGGGACGTGTTTCTCAGAGGAGAAAGAGTTCCTTTGGGGGTTATACGTGGTACGAGGCGCATAAACCGGTAGGGATTCGGACGTAGACGAATTAGGTTGCGGACGAGCCTTCGAGCCAGGCATCCTACATAGTCAGGGTCAATATTTCTGTTGCAGTGGAGGTGCATCAATACTCGCCTGACAAATGGCGATGCTTGCTTTTTCTGCGGAGGCTGAAATCCTAGGCGCCTCGCAATAGCCCAGAACGCCATCTTGTAGTGTCGCCGTGCCTCATCCGCGAATCCAAAGAACGCGAAGAATACAAAGGCACAGAACGGAACAGACCACCTGGTCAACTCGACTGAGGTCTCGTTGTCCCTATTATACCTCCACAGGACGGCCGGATAGATTCCGACGCGGGAAAAGTCGAAGTGGATGGCAGCCCAGTTGAAGGGGGCCATGGCGCCAGGGTGGTTAAGCCAGAGGGTGAGGCCGTAAATGGAGATTGGGATGGTGAAGAGATACTCCATTGTGGCTAGCGCCATGAGTCGGAAGTAACGATTGAGAGTCAGTGAGGAGTTCGCGGCATTAAGGAATTCGCTAAATTGGGTTCTACGCTTCATGAAGGCTCGGAGGGTGAGGGCTCCACAAGAAGTTAGCGAGATTCTATTCACATGTTCAAAGCACACTTACCACAATAGCAAGCCGAGACGAGACTTATCATTAGCGGCCACAGGATTACCAAAGGATACGCAGGTGGCGTGTTCACTTGGGATGGCTGGCATCCAATATCTTCGAGGATATCAAATCGATGACCTATTTCAGCTCAGCAAGCGAGCTTGTGACAGTGTCAGGAAAAGCTATACCTTGAACAATATATTCTACGGAGGTCCTCAAGTGAGTAACTCCGCTGAAGGTCAAAGACATAGTAGCTTACGCAGGGGAACCTGGATAATGGGTATACCCAATCCAATGCACAAATCGATGATGACAGCGTTGCGTCGCTGAAATATGAGCATTGGTCAGTCACCGTTCTCGCAGATGTGAGAGGGTCACAAACCTCTTGTCGAGAAACCGAAACCATACTGCCGTTAGCTATTTTATACAATCTTCTATTGATACAGAGGGAAGCAGCAGGGATCGCAACGGCAACTGCGATAATGAGATGAACAGCTATGAGGGCTTCATTTTCAGTACGTAAGGTACTAGCGACAAGAACAGACGGCATACATATATCACACCAAACCGGCGCTTTGTTCAATGCACTACCGTGCCAAACGACAGAATTGATGAACATGTTCAAGCAGGCGATTGAGGTCCATATCATATAAAGACATGTCCCAGCGTTCCATGCCTGCAGATGCCATGGAAGAGGAACTAGGACGAGAACAAAGCCTAAGAAAGAAAAGATGGGGTAGGCAGGGTAGGATGGGTCGGACTTGAAGTTCATGTTGAATTCGAAGGGTAGCGAGAGGAAAAGGTGGCGGTCGTCAGTATGCAGAGTCCGTTATATATTGCATACCTATTTTGCGGCCACAAAAGGGTGACATGATGAGATAGTACTGTGCTGGGTGCCACAATGGAACTTCTGAGACTGAACATGTATCGCCCGAAAGTGGCAACTCAGGGTCCTGTGGGAATGTGACACTTGAAGAGCTTGTCGGCAATATCCGGCATCTCCATTAGGCAATACCATGAAATGTGGCTTCGACTTGCTCAGAACCTCCATTGTCCACTCGACCTGACTCAGATACCGAGGCCACTTTGCCTTCCTTTGTGGCCTCAATATGGCGCCTCAAATGCACGCGCGGACTCTAATATGTGCACTCAGTTCTGACATCTCCTCGCCGCCCTGCTTTCTCTGTTCCCCTGCTTTTTGCCATGCACCATCCCGAATTTCCTGTGGTTACACTCCTGTGCGCTGCCCTGCTTCTTGTCCCTCTCCCATGGCATTTGCGGGCAAGAAATGTGGCGACGCTGTCCATGATTGGCTGGCTCTTCGTCTTGAACGTGATCTATGCTGTGGATGCGATCGTTTGGGCAAATAATGTCAAGATCCTCGTCCCAGTGTGGTGTGATATAAGTGAGTACAATTGCCCTTGATCGACGTATAGAAACTTATACATTGCTTCAGCTACGAAGGTCATTGTCGGGGGCAACTTCGCGCTACCTGCAGCTTGTCTTTGCGTCTGTATTCATCTCGAAAAAGTCTCGTCAGTACGTGCTGCGCGAACGACATCACGAGAGAAGCGTAGACGTCAGATAATCGAGGGTTTGATGTGTTTTGGCATTCCCACGCTCTTCATGGCGTTGCGTACGTGGTCATGTGTATCTATTGCACATAACCCTGATTGACCCCTTATGTAGACTACATCGTCCAAGGTCATCGTTTTGACATCATTGAAGACTTCGGTTGCCGGCCCACGATATATGCCTCTATTCCTGCCCTCATTCTGATGTGGGTCGTGCCTTTAGTTGTAGCAACCCTTGCGCTCGGCTTTGCAGGTACGTCCCAGCCAGACCATGGTCCTCGCAGTTCCTGACGTATTCTCTTAGCACTCGCTCTCAAGCATTTCCTGGAGCGCCGCATATCCTTTGCCAAACACCTCGACAATCGCGCAGGCCTCTCGACTGCCAGATATCTTCGTCTAATCATGATGGCTGTCGTCGAGATGGTCATTGGCATTGCTTTCACGGCTTACACCCTCTGGTTCAATACGCCAAACTTGCAGCCATGGACCAGCTGGGCTGATGTTCACTGGCATTTCTCTGCCATCGCTCAGTACCCGACTGTTTTGTTGCCTCCAGCATTTCTCCGCGCTTATACCGTGCTTTGGTGGATGGTGCCGATATCTTCATTCATATTCGTGATTTTCTTTGCCTTCGGGGAGGACGCCATTGCCGAGTATAAGGCGTGTTTCTTGTGGATTTCCCGGAACGTCCTGAGGAGACAGCCTTCTCCTCGTTCCATCAAACATGACAAGATGAGCTCTTTCCCCATGCAATGGTGAGATCAACGATTTCGGGTGTTACATCTGATGACTGATCTTGCCATATACAGGGCGAACGCTCGTACACCTGTTTCATTACCCACGCCTCCTCCCGTGGCTACACTATCCGCCTCGTCCGCTCTTTCCATGTTGTCCGATTATAAGATCCCAATTTACTCGCCGTACAAGTCGCAGTCCGATGCCGGCTCCACCGCCAGCCTGTATTCGTCGCCAACTACCGATGGAGAGAAACGTCATTGCGAGTCCCGTGAATGTGAGGCCAGGTCATCGCCACATTCACCGACGTACATCGACAGTCCATGCACGACGCCCAAGTGCGATTTATCCTTTGATACATCGGGCGCAAATTCAGATTCTTCGTCATCGAGAGGCCATGGTGTGGTCTGAGACCGCATGTGTGCTGTTTCCCGAAAACAAATCTGTATTTCTACCCTGGGCGTTGTATGTATTCTAATGGTATCAGCATTCTTACTTCACCGTTCCTTAGCCTTCCTATTTACGTATGCTGTATTTATCACGTTCGTTCCAAATTCCAATGCCTATTTTTCCACAAGTGCACTGAAAAGAGAATAGTGCATCTCGATTGTAGCGACCCCGGAGTCCCGGTGATTGCCAGGCCAGAGGGCCAATTTCGGAACAATGCCGCCAGTACTTGTGCAAGTTTCTCTTGCAGAAGTCTGTCTTGAGAAATCCTTGCCCCCAGTCTGGCCATATCTCCTCCTGTAGAGCGCTGAAGTGGCTACGAATGACCTCAAACCTTGAATTTAGGTCTCTTTGGTCACAATGAGGGGCCGCCACCGCCATTGACCCATCTCTATCGTTTGGCTCAATTCGTCCACAATGCTCACCATGCTGTCCTACTATGAAGTTCTCACCACGGTCGACATTGTTCGAACATTTTCTATACCGCTCCCGTCTAACTCCTGGCAGTCCGGAATCTGTCCTCGCTCAGTATATAACACCTACCACCCCATGACTCAGTACTCAGCATCTGCTACACGCGCCGCGCGACAACCGTCTATTGCGATATCTACTTCCTTAACTCAAACGTACTATCCCCTCTCGCTATAAGCCTGATATTAACGCGTTGTCCATCACCATGGATTCATTCGAGCCAATCATCTCTATCTCGAGCGCTGTCGAGGCTTTCGAGCCCGACGTCCAGAGTGTCGCCGCCGACATCACATCATCCGTCCCTATTGACTCTGAGTCGTGGGGTACGAAGACGGGTTTTTGGTGTACAATCGCCTAGCCCACAAGAGTTATCTAATTATCGACTGTCATGTATGTACGCCGAAGTCACTCTTGAGGAGATACATGCGCTAACGCTAGAGTTCAGTCTCTCCAAATCGAGATCGTCTCCTTCGTCAAGTCTGAGAACGAAAGATGAGCCACCCATGTTCTTCTGTATCTTCAAAACGGGTGCCGGGATCACTCTTTTCATTATTTAATATCCATCATCTATCCATGGCTTTCGGGATGTTGCGTAGATCTATCAGTCTGATGTTGTATTCCCGTAAATTGTATCCGTAGACAAAGTGTTTTATGTACCTATTTTCCTTCGTTTATTACTGGGAAGTCCCAAGCTAGCGTACTCTCCTCAAGTATGACGGGAAGACTACATCGCGAAGCGAATGTTATGAGAAAGTGTTGCCGCTGTAGATTTGCTAACGCACGCGAGCGGTCGACTGGTGATGGACGTATGAAGGTCTGGAATACAACATGCTTCGCATTTCCGCTCATACGATTCAAAATGAGACTTGAATCCTTGTCACTAAGCTCGCTCTTGTTCTGCAAAGCTAGGAGTGTCATTGACGTCCACTCGGACTAGGCCTCATGACGTGCAATCATCGCCTCTAGGAGATTGAATAAAGGGCCCCATATAATTTGTTCGCGGATTTGACGAATAACAGAACGAGACTGCGGAGTGCGGTACCGGTGTCGCAGCTGCGAAGCATATGGCCAAGTAGGACATGAAATGCTCTGAAGAGTACTGAAGAGAGTCATTCTACTATATTTGTGCCTTCTGCTCCTCCATGGGTCGCTCGTTTGGCAGTGCGTACGAAGAAAAAAGAAAGAGCCCAGCACACGGTGGCTAGTGCTTACATTCCTCTCCATGTCATCCTACATAGTTTAATTCTCGTTGAAATACTACTGAGCGCATGTACGAAGCAATAGCAGCGCACAAGGTAAGTTGTGGAAAGTACTGGCAACACTGCTAGCAGACGAGGTTTGCCATTATTCTCCAGACGCAGACTTTGGCGTTCACTTAGAGATCCACTGCTCAAGAAGACCAATGAAGGCGAAATGAAATATCCTTTGTGCATCGGTTCATGGAACGAAACTGCGTAGAATTCCCAAAGCTTATGACTGATATCGCAGCTATGACTTCGGAAGCGTGTCGGAGTTCAGCTCCGACCTACATTACAATCGAAACCCATTTCACAGGCGGACAGACCTCATGGTGGGTACGAAGGGGACTGATAGAACGATGTTCGAAAAACATAGGCACCCAGAGACTAGTGTTAGTCCTAAGGCGCCGTATTAATGTATCCAGCACATGACCGGCACTTACATATTGTGTCTTTGTCAGTGGTCTGAGTCTCACAATGTCGCCCTACATCGGTTGTGCCCACCGCGGATTAAGTCGGATACATAACGTTACTGAGCGAACGCGCGAGGCAAAGGATGGATTCTGGCAGCACAGGCGCCACATCTCCGCCACACGTACGCGGCAATTTCCGGATGCGAATACATTCAATAGCAATAACGATACATGTAAAAAAAAGGTACTATGTCTACGGGGTCAGCGGGGAGAGGACGACAAAGGAGCAGCTGGGCTCCCGATAGACGGGATACAAATTTGGGCAAACTTCATCTTCATCAACGTTAGCGAAGCGAGTTAATATGGATACAGAGGCGAAAAGACTCGAAGAGCGGTGCTTGAGTGATGTGCTTAGAGATACACAATATGCGACGACTGTCAATAGCGTCAGAGGTGGTCAGGTGACTCGGATGGACAAAGGACGTACTGTGATGCATTGCTGCTTCTGAATCAGGCTATAGTGCAATAGCTGCCAAAGCCCCAAAAACTGTCGTTGTCCGTTAGGACATCAGGCTGCGAGGTCGACGGGATCATCGCGGCAGACGAGCCTTCCGACCAAGTCATGTCAGAGGACGTCGTAAATGATAGGTCGATGGATGAGAATGCGTCCATTGGTGTAGTCGATTGGAGGTGGTTTGGATAAATGAGTGAGGACGATAGAACGAAAAGCGCAGGTGCCTTCAAGGCGACGCTGAAAGCTGCTGTGGGCTGGGAGTTTTACAACGAATATACGCTACCGAAGTAAGACCAGAGTCAGTCTATATACCTCCATGCTGTTTAACTGATCAGGATAAACAATGGTAATCTAGCTGAAAATCCCATTGCTGAGACACAAATTCTTGATAAAAAGTGACTCAAGCCACAATAGCACTAAGCCTTTCCCGGGTGTATGCCTGAACACGCTGCACAATATCTGTACCCTATTTTCTTCGACAGAGACACGGGGATCAGGATTACCGAGTAAATGCCTGTTAGAGAACAAAGGAGAGACTAGCATTATCAAGCCGAATATGGCAGGTGCCGGATCACAGGAGGTATTTGCCGAAAGTTCCACGATTCCTCTTCAGGAAGTGTGCCTACTCAAAATAGCCATGTGACCGTGACCAGCCACAATGCTTCCGACGCCTGCTCAGACCGCGCATAGGTTGCCCTCTACCCCAATCTCCTCATGCTCCCCGACAGCACAAGAAAGCAAAATACAGTCTGGTATTGTAATACCTCATGCTAATACTAAATGAGCGGCCTTCAAAGTCCGGAGCTGTCCGGATTTACGGCTGCAGGCTTTCCGATACATGCTACTGCAAAAGTTTGCTCATACGATGTTCCACTAAATGCCTGCAAGAAGCATGGATCCGTGCAAATTTTTGGTAATTCTGCGGCAGAATAGTCGTGTATGTTCCTAGACAACATACTGTGTAATGTCAATTATGCTGCGGTCAGAAGAGCATACAGCTGGCATTGCAGCCACGATAGTGAGGTGTCTGGTCCATGCAGCGTACAAATCAAGCCACGTTTGCATTGTTTTTTCTAGAGCTACGTGCCAGTCCATCACAACGAAGAAGCAGAGAGTTGGGGGTGTACTGATTCGAAGACTCAGGCTCGTTTAAACTTGTGAAGACATCTCGGCAGCTACGTATTCGCCTTCCGGGTACAGTCTAAGAGAACGACGAGGTCCTTCCGACAGTGCAATTACTGCGCCGCCTATTGTCAGCCCAATTTCTTATGTGAACGTTATCGGCCGAAGCCTCACGCAAACCCATTCGCGACAAGGTGCGGATCGGTTGAGCGCCAGGAGCATGAGAATGCGCAAAGCTCCGCGTTATATTATGGCTTGTCCCTTGGCTTGCAAGGTGCACCATGAAATCCTCGGTACCTGCGCGGCGTGAATATCTTGATTTTTGAGTTTTGATTTTTGCTGCAGGTGATTACAAGGTATAATCCCGCAATCCGGTGCAATGCGAGAGGCGTGATCGAGACGGCGCGTGTTACTACTACAAGAGCGGGGAGGCAGTCGATCACAAGTGAATCAGTCGAGAGACACGAGTGAATCAGTCGAGACACTATCGAGACGCGGCATGTTACTGCTACAAGAGCGAGGAGGCAGTCAATAACGAGTGAAATCATCCTAGCGAGAGGCGATTCAGATTCGGTGGCGTAACGCGAGTACGAAGAACAGTATCAGAAACTTGAAACCAGACTTTGGGAAAGAGGTGCTGCGATTACTTGCTTTCTTCATCTCTCTCCTCAGCTTGCATTGTACGTCAAAGGCTTTATTTTACTCCAAGCCGCAATGCTGCAAGAGTGAAATTCTTTCCCAAATCTCGCACCCTCTCCATTTGACAGTAATAGCGGGAATTTCACTACGACCCGTCCATCTCTTAAGCTCTCAAGCTCGATTTGTCTAGCGTGGAATGTCATACGAAATTGGACGGAAACGATGGAACAAAGGAACCAAAGCGGCGCCATTGTGGCAGGATGCCTCGGGGACGAAGCCACGATGGCCGGCCGCCACCCCATTTCGGGACGGATACCGATGGAGAACAAAGGAGAGGGCACGTGGGACTGCTGCTGTCACGTTTTACTGTCGGAGATTAAATGTATGATGGGATCTCCGAGCCACTACCTCCTAGCTACGTGCTTCTCTTGCGACACATGCTGACGGACCTGCTGGTGTAGGAAGCTAGTAAACACTTTCTCTCCTTCACGAGTACTGTAAGTATTTTTCTCTGATGGGTCCAAGGCCCGAAACGTCCATCACTCGCAACGAGACTACACTTCTTCTGTGATACTACTTCCCCATGAACCAGAGGAAGATTCAAACTGAATACTATGTCGCCACGAGCGAAAGATGACGAGTCAGCCCCACTGCCACCGCCAATTTCCTAAAAATTGTTCGCTACAAAATGCAGCTTGCCTTGGGTCCCTTTCACATCGTCCGTCGAAATCGACATGAATACCACATAGCGACGAGCGCCGTCTTCATTTCACTTCAGGCAGAGATGATGACATGCCGCGAGCCTTACGTTCGCGTGAGCGTTCCTACGATCAAGTAAATTCCCTGGCATGCCATACAAGCGCAGCGTCTGGACCACCCAGCGTACAGATCGAGCCATGTTTGCATTGTTCTCTCCAGGTCTATCACAACTTCTGAAGACACCTCGGCAGCTGCGTATTAGAACCTTCGAGGTACAGCGCAAGAGAACGACGAGAGCGCAAGAACTGCGCCTCCTATTGTCAGTACAATTTCTCGTGTGAACGTTATCAGCCCGAGTTCGCCATGAACGGCCCAATTCGCAAGGTGCGAATTTGTTGAGCGCCAGGAGCATGGTTGTTCGCTTGCAAGGTACGCTCAATATTTGAACATCTGAATTTTGAGACCAACAGGTGATTAACGCAATCTAATGCAGCGACAACATGTGAGTCACAGAAAGAGCAAGTTTATCACGATTCCTGGCAGCTGCGTATTTGAACCGACGAGGCCCTTCCGACAATGCCAATACTGCACTTCCTATTGTCAATGCAAACACTGCGCCTCCTACTGTCAGACCAATTTCCCATGCAAACGTTATCAGCCCGAGTTCGCCGACAATGGTCCGCAATGCAACCCCATTATCCCCCCATCCCTCCATCCACGCATTCCAAAGTGCCGATGTATTGCCAAGGAGCATGAGAATATACGAAACGTCTGGCTTGCAAGGTACGCCATGGAAACCCTCGGTTCCGGCACGACTCGAATATTCGAAATTTCAATTCTGAGGCTTGCAGATGATTACAAGGTAGGATTCCGCAATCTGGTGCAAGAGACACGATCGAGACCGCGCATGTTGCTACTACAAGAGCGAAGAGGCAAAAATGGCACGAAATGAAATCAATCCTAGCGAGAGGGGAAGAACAATGATCAAGATACGGTGGTATAACGCGAGTACGAAGAGGTAAGTGCAGTATAAGCAGAAACTTGAAGCCTGACTTTAGGAAAGAGGTGTTGCGATCACTTGCTTCCTTCATCTCTTTTGCACGCCGTGGGTCGCCACAGAACGCAGCTCGCTTTGTCCGTAAAAGTCTTCATTTCACCCCTGGCTCCTTCAAGGCGTTACATGTGAATGTTTGCTCGACCTCAACGTGCACAGTACAGGCCTCTTCTTAGTAACATTTCGACAGACAGAAAAGAGTAGTCTTCTCATGGTAAGACATATGCATACTATATTTCGCTTAACGCGACATCCAGAGCCCGTTCTACACCACCAAATTGTGAAATTCAACTTCCATAACTTCATTAATATTAGACATGCTCCAAATTGCCTCCGGCCTTCGCCTTTGTTCGACGACTCAGGGTACTATGCATCTATCATGCTCGATGCTGCTTGGAATTGGGGAATGGACGCGGGGGGCTAGCTCTGCCCATTGTTCCAGCTCTTCCCCACCGGCACTAGCCATGCGTAACATCTGGACGCCGTTAGTCCGTTGTTGACCTACTTGACCGCATTGCAGGGGACTAAACATAAACAAATCCTCAGAATCCGGATCTGTAACGTTTCAGAGAAAGATTTCTAGGTCAAATATCAAGCGAAAGGATACTGCTTTGATTGGTATACAAAGTGCTGAATCTAGGAGAAAAGTAACGAAAGGTATAACAAAGCTACAGATCAGAGTGAGACTGATAATGATACACAAATAACTCGAATATATATGCAGTTTATCGGACCATTCAATGGTACGCTGTTGACCATCCGTGGAAAGGAGAGGAGAGAGATCTGACGTATGGGTCATGCGAGATGATGTAGGGCGGGGAGTGGTTGCTGGCCAAGACCGTATGCGTGCAAATCTTGCTCAGAGTCATCCTGCGAGTATAACGAGGACGACGATGGAACGTGACACCCATAAGGCGAAGAGATCGCATATGAAGTCAATTGGCCTGAGTCTTTCGCTGAAGAGGCATCAGTGTAGACGTTACTCTCCGTCTGCTGCTTCTCTGGGTCCCTCTTTGGGAAAACGGTTGTTATGGGTAAAGGAATCCTGTCGAAGTAGAGTGAACAAAGGTTTCGTCGACCTAGTGCGTCGTACTTACCTTCGCGATGTAGCGCGCATACTGGAGGAAGGCTTCTCGCTCACTTTACGCCTGAGCACGACACGGCGCACCCATCGTATGACCTTGCCATACTCCTTGAAAGCTTCTTCGCCGAGACCGAAAAACAAAAAGAATATGTAGGACGAGACGGGCAACGCCCACCATATAACCATTTCATCGCGCCGGATACTGGGTGTCAGGAAGACGGAAGGCCACTGGCCAATCCGAGAGAAGTTGGAATGGACGTCCGCCCAGCTGGTATAAGGGCGAAGTCCAACGGAGACGTTGCTGTAGACATTGAACGCGTTGATAGAGGTGCCTAGGACCATCTCGACGACGGACATTGCGATGAGACGGATGTACCGATTGCTAGTCAAAGCGGAGCCGTTATTTTGGAGATGCTTGCCGAAATCGATGCGTCTCCGGATGAAATGAGTGAGCGCCATGGCTGATGGCAAATGATGTTTAGGAACGCTTCAGAAACAGATAGAAAACTTGGGAGAGCGCACCGGCGTATATTAGAGTAATCGTAGAGAGCAACAGAGGGGGAAAATAGAGGATGAAGATGGCAGCGATTGAATTGTATATCGCCGGTTGGCAGCCGATGTTTTCAATGATATCGAACCGATGCCCTTGCACAACATAGTCTAGGGCTCAAATCAGCAATGTAAATGGAAGGACACAGATGTGAAACGTACGAAGAATCATAAATACGACGGGAAGGCCAAAGCACATGCAACTATCAAAGATCATACGTCTGACCCGGTCACGATGGTCTAGCCGCGCATTTCGAGAGGAAGAGACGAGTTCCAAGTGTTTACAGATACAAGTTGTAGCGGCAGGAAGGGCGTATGAGGCACCGATATAGATCTTAGTGGCTTCAGATACCGGTTAACAGCGTAGAAGAGGAGGTAGTCATGGAGTATAGTACTCACTAATGTCACACCAGACGGGAATCCGAATGATGATGTTGCCTGCCCAGACGATGCTGTTGACCGCATTAACAACATTTATAACAAAAAGCCAGAGCATGATAGCTATTGTAGCGATGTTCCTCGCTCGCCAATGCCATGGCAAAGGAAAGAGGACTAGAAAGGCAGCGAGGAAAGCGCCAACGGGCAGTTCAGGATGGGGAAACGGAGCCATAGCACAAGGGGGCCGAGCGTGCAAAACTGCAAACCGTAGTGAGGATATATGAACCAATTTGCCATCTTGCAAGTCGACAAAGGAACTGCGCGTGAACAATGGTTGGTGATGAATAGTAGGAGCCTTGCCTTTCGAGACCGTAATAGGCGACTGAGCACGTGACTGTGACGCGTGAGAACGTCTCTTCAACGTGTTGGGCTTCATGTTCGCCCAGGCTTGCAACAAACTTGTTTAGCCAGCGGGGGATCCACTGAAGAGACTGCTTCGATTTGAGCACATGCAACCCACTTTTCTCAAAGCACCGATGCTAGGTATCGCAGATCTCTGATTATAATGATTTGGCTGCGGCTCTCAAAGCATGAAAATCGGATTCGAATGCAATCTCATCTAGAGACGGATACAGAGGCATACAACAAAACGCTAGTAAGTATATGTACAGTTCACCAACTGAGTGGCTGATCCCGAATGTTACAAACAGAGGAACATGATAGCAGTAGAAACAGAACGAATAACTATATTTTGGTTAGTGATTACTCTGCTGGAGATTCAGATGAGACTGACATTAACGAGAGACGAACGCCATGGTGATTAGGTCTGTCGTATGTGCTTATTGGTTCGCGGGCATCCTCGCCCATCCAGCATATCTCCACCGATTCCGGAACACTCATCTCGACGTTCAAGAGCAGGCCTGACGCTCCTCCGATTATGATCAAGCTGTTTAGGCTGTCAACACTCAGCAAGTCCTCATGCACATGTTCATCACGAGATTAATAGATCCTTTGTAGCCTTCTGCTCTAATCATGAAGCTTAAGCTTTGAACCCGCAGCACTCGATTTCCTCTGAATTATGCAGGACCATTCCAACGCTGCATTCTCTTTGAATCCGAATACGACCTGCAACAACCCAAGGCCAGCATACGGTAATAAAAATTTGAAAAGCATCGATATTGAATGTGTGCAAGGGTTGACGAAGGGGTTAATATGTTCCTGCCTGAGATTCGTTCGGTGACGCACACGCACGGAACTATTATCGATGCGCTCAGAGCTCGCCCTCCTGCACATGATGGAAACATTGTGCATGTGCTGCCCACATATCAACAGCAAATCCCTCCGCCGCTCGGGCACAAGTCTTGGATCCCTTCTACCCCGCACCCTACGAAGCCGCTCGGGGAGTAACTGTTCATTCTCAATTGAGCTCCGAACCTCGTGCGAGTCTTGGACTGATAAAGTCAACATGTTCTCAAACGATGCCTCAACAGCTGTCCCTTCCACCCCGCGCAGGGATTCTTCATCTTACCTTGCTGGTCCACAGGGGAAAACTGTCGCAATGGACATGGACGAGTTGTCTATCATCACCACTCACTCTGGCGGAACCAAAGCTTTACGGTACGCAATGCCGGGAATTTCAGCTCTCCACACATACTCTGCGTAGCCTCCGACTCGGCATGCGCCTGGAACTACCCGGCCATAATTCAAAGTGGGCCGACGCTTAAGCTGATTCCACTCGCGGTTTCTCTCTCTGCAAAGTCCGAACTCGTACGCGTATGTCTCCTCTCGCTTTTCTTTCGTGCGGCCGAATGGACGCATGCACGTGTGTTGCATGAAGTTGTCGCGTCGTCTCTCCATTTGAGTGACCGTCGCCTATCTCCACTTCATCGACGCATCCTTACGCCTTGATCAAGAAAAATCACAGTTGCTAATATTCCCCCGCATCTCCCGTCAAATACAGCGCCCATATAATTCTACTCTGCACTCCATAAATTACACTCTTCCGGGTATAAATATGGCAATAAGGATAAAGATCTAGACGACTCTTTCAACATATGTTTCGTCAGGAGGAGGCGTGTCGAACTTACGATCAGGTAGGAAAGTGCATCAAATGTAGCGTAGAAGAGGTATTATTGGACGATGATGAAAGAGATAGGCTGGCGTGATAGAATAGGAGGGGTATCCTGAAATAGGGAGGGTATCCTAGAATAGAGCGGGTATCCTAGAATCCGGGTATAGGTGCGTCTTCAGAGTTCAGACCATCCCCAGGATGCTGACTCGGATACTCGAACAATACATAGTAAAAGCGGAAAAGTGGAGGCTATATATAATCAGGATACTTCAATAAACCAAAAGACGAATACTCACAGGCTATGCGATCACGCAGTAGCTGTATATTATCCCGCCGAGACCGTCTTCATGCTCAGAGTCGGATGGCGCAGCGGGGCCCGGGTCATGGTTGGAGCCAGCTGGTATGTTGGTGTCTTCGGTAGAGGAGGACAGCGGGAGGGTGGAGTAGGAATCCATATCGGCGTGGAAGGCGGGGTAGTGTGTGCCGAGTACTCGTCGTCGCTATGTGGATTCTTCCAGGGGGTTCAATGAAGGCATCGCTCTACCGCTGCTTTCTTATAACTTGAAACTCATGGAGACATCAATGGCGCACCGACACATGAATATTGTCCGCACTCTACTGGCGGACTGTGGTGAACACAATTCGGAAATAGGGTTTCCTTTTCGAGACGCACAAAGATAATATTGTGGGAAATTTTCTCATTTTCCCTGAACATACATGTCACACCAGTAACAGTGGACTCGATGTACTACTATTATAGGCCGACTAAGAGGGAGAGAATAGGACAGCTGGTTGTAGGCGATCACCGTAAGGCTCGGAAAACTTCGACAATGCTCAACAATTCTTTCATTCGCTATTTACGGCTATTTGCTTATTGACCCATAATAGTCACAGACCTGTCACGGTCTAGTCTTGAATATTTATGGAGAGCAACAGCTTGCGGGACACCAGTCATTTAAATAACAGATTGTCAGTAAAATATAAAGCTTTAGAGATGAATACCAATGTCAGAGCTGCCGGATGTATTTCTGTGCGGGAGTACACATCTTGCACTTTCGAGGTAGTGCGAGACGACTGTGGAGGCCTCGCGTCACAGCTTGTACCTCTAGGCGCTCAATAATTTTGACCGTTGTCCTCCACTCTCTGGCTTGTTCAGAATCGTACGAGTGCGGTCAAGACAATGGAGGATCGAAGGGAGACATGCTAATAGGAGACATGCTTTTTTGGGACGTGATAAGACGGTCATGTGATCGTTCCGCGTCTGTTGTCTCATCATCTCTCCATTAATTTGCCTTTGGCTCCAGGAATCGAGAGCAAAAATTCTTGCATCATGTATCCAGCGCGTCTACACCGATTCCGGAGCAGTCACCTCGACGATCAAAAGCCGCCTCGGAGCTACCGGTTCCCATGGACATGTTCATAGTGAGATTATTGGGAGTTAACTGTCGTAATCACCACTGGCAGCTATGAAGCTTTGAAGCCGCAGCGTCCCCTTCGCAGCCCTCCGTGTGCCCCGCGCTTACAGCTCTGGTTCACTGACTTCTGTACGACCACTCAACGCTCCAACATGTCATGCATGCCTGTTTTTTGAACCTGCGGCACTACTTCGATGACTTTCGCCGATCAAGGCCAATATACAACAAGACAACGAAAATCTGACAAGCATCGGTATGGAATGCTAACGTGGTTCAGCCGAAATAGGAGGCCTACTTTTGGACAACGTCCCTCTCCCTGGTTACTGTTCCAATGACCTCGCAATACATGCATCGCATAACCTTATCCTGGGACGAGATCGGAGCCTTGCATAATTCTGGCGATTGCGCTTGCGCTCCTCAGTAGTCTTAACTAACCTCGACTCTTAACCTCGCGTGTGTGCAGAAGGAACGGCAGAGACAAATGGCATCGTGAACACCGGATACACAATGATCGGCAATACAATCCTTAACTACAGTCAAATCGATACACAGGCCAGTAAGGTATGTTTCCATCAAATACAACTTTAACACGAGACCCGCAGACAAGTACTATTGATACAACATATCTTCCGAGCAGAGGGTTTGTGGACCCATCGCGGACCACATGGATTAGCGCGATAGAGATCTGTTGCACAAGGATGGAACAGATGAGAACGATTGCTCGCTCAAATGAACTATAAACGAACTTACAGTCATTGGAATCCATATTAGGGAGCCCCCTGGGTTCGTTCTACAGTGCACTTCGTTGGAAACACGCCGACGGCCCTCGCAGAGGGAATTGAGACCATCCTCTGGACGGTGTACACGATATTCGTTGAAACATGGGACAGGTTGAGAGGAGACAAGGCGCGGAAGGAACGACGGAATCCAAGAGTTATTGGAAACGGAGAGCGTGACGAAATCGAATAGGATAAATAACTGTGAAGGTAGCAGGTGAGTTAGGAAATAGTCGACAGATGTCGAAACTCTTACATAGGATGGCTGCAACCGATCATGCGATGACGCAGAAGGAGTGGGTTGAGTTGGTTCCCCATCGTTCGCCGTCCACGAGGAACGATGACAGGTCACCGACTGCAGATGTGCCGCACCCCTGGGGGGGAATATTAGGCTGGGTCACGGTTTCAGTGCCGCTGTCCGCTGGGGCTTCGACGTTCCCAAAGGACAGGAGTTTGTCGATGTCGAGAGTAAAGGTGTCCATTGGTGAGAGTGCTGTTCGTCACCGGGATCGAGCAGTGAAGAGCGATATGCGGGCAAAGTTTCGAAATTGAATGGGTATGAAGGGTAACAGCATCGCTTTATACATTTGGACGGACCTGGGGCTCTCAGAGCAACAATAAGTATTAGCTGAGTGTAGTATTGTCCGACCCCAGATCAGACTACTGATCAAGGATACGTCGGAGTTTCAAATAGTCACAATAACGTGACACTGAAATGGGGACACCATTTGGGGATGGGCAAGTCTGGGTTACGGCGCGTATGCTTATGTAAGCCAATTGTGGCGTTAAAGTGACCAACGCCACAACCACCTTGCTTCGAGTGAAACCTCGGTTTATACACTGAAAACAATATAGGTTGAATGTATTATAAGTAAATACAGGTCTAATATTGCACTAGATCTCAAATTAGGGCCGCTTTTCATAGATGCAGTAGGGAGTATATCCTCCTTATCATGCCAAACCTCCCAGGCATGTTGGGTGGGCTGTCTCTGTAACCCTGAGCATTGAGACTCAGTTCTAGGTTTCCTATTTTTTTTACTGCACATTCTAATACATGCTGTGCATCGAAGGAATTCTCGGAAATGTATCGATATTGTGAGGAATTGAATGAAGTGACATTAATAATAATAGGTATACCTGGTGCAAAAAATCAGGAAAAGCTTGAGATAATGGGTGATGTAATCTACTCCCATAATATGCACTATATAGCGCTTACAATGTATGCAGCATCACGGTAAAACCGGAGGTAGTCTAGGATTACTGACATTTCGACCCGCGTGTCACATCACGGTCACGTCGCGCCTCGCGTCCAAATGAGTGGACCGGGCACTCCACACTGTGGACAATATTATGGCTCTCTGAAGCCATTTCACGTGTTGCACAAAACATGAAAGTTGTTCCATTTCACATTATCTAGTGCACCTTCTTGACAGAATTTTAAGAATACTAGTAAAATCTTGATTTGACTGCATTATATTAAGATCTAGGTTACCTGTACAAAATCGGTCAAGTACATGCACTGCTAGATAACTGAAAGAGTGAATCTGCACCAAAATTGTGCCCGACGGGGTAGTATACACACAGATAATCTGACCGCCGTTTTTTGGGCAGGTGAAAGAGCGGTTTGGCTGAGAGCCAAACATGTACAAATAATACTGTTTCCAGTCGAGGATTGCCCATCCCCACACCATTGGATTTCCGCAAGCCGGCTATTACCGATCCTTTGACTTCTCGATTTGGACTCCGTATACTGAACCGCACTTGAACTCATCCATTGTCCAAGCTAGCCACGATGCAGATGGATAAAACCACTCTCCAGAAACGAAATGCTCTCACCTTTCTCCTTGGTCACCTTCATCCTTGTGTCTCATGTCCGACTATCCTACCGCCGTCTTCTCTACATTCGCTTTCATAGGTTTCACCATCTCCCTCATTCCCCTGCCCTGGCATCTGGAGGCTTGGAACTCTGGAACCTGCTACTACATGATATGGACGTCCGTGGGCTGTCTTAACCAGTTCATCAACTCTGTTGTATGGGCTGACGACGCTATAAACCGCGCGCCTGTATGGTGTGATATATGTACGTGGTCTTGACATGACCAGTTTCGTCTGACTGACCGTTGCTTTTAGCAACGCGTATAACACTGGGTGTTTCTGTTGGTATCCCAGCCTCCAGTCTCTGTATCCAGCGACGGTTGTATAAGATCGCGTGCATGCAGACTGTCTCCATAAGCCGCGCTGAGGTGAGTATAGCCGTATACGTGAAGTACGAAAAGTCGCTAACGTCACTCTGACAAAGAAACGTCGTGCTATTCTGGTCGATTCCCTTGTGTCCGTCCTGCTGCCTGTTATAGTGATGGCCCTCTGTGCGTTTGGCCACTTGACCTGAATATTTAAATTCGTCACTGACCTGTTTACAGACTATGTTGTACAGGGACATAGGTTTGACATTTTCCAAGAGGTCGGATGCTATCCGGTTGTCTACGACACCTTGCCATCGTACTTCCTCATAAACATGTGGCCAGTCTTGCTTGGCTGTATATCCGCTGTTTACTGCAGTACGTCTCACTTATTTTGCTATGGTCATGTATTTCCAGCTGATACAAAATTCCATAGTTCTTTGTATCCACGTGTTCCTTCAACGGCAAGTGCAATTTAAAGAATTCCTGTCTGCCAGCAAAGGCATCACGATGGGTCGCTACCTGCGTTTGATGGCTCTGGCGATGACAGAGATGCTTTGCACCGTCCCTATCGGCTGCTATATGATCTACCTGAATGCATCGGCGCAGAACGTGCGGCCATGGAAGGGCTGGGCGGACACTCACTACGACTTCAGCCGTGTTGACCAATTCCCTTCTGTCGTATGGCGAATGTACCATCGCTCAGCTGTGTCAATCGAGTTGACTCGTTGGCTGCTCCCTGTCTGCGCCATCATATTCTTTGCGTTCTTTGGATTCGCCTCTGAAGCTAGGCGACACTACGCTCTGGTGTTCTGGTGGGTCGCGAAGCGCTTCGGCTTCCAACGCCCTGCATCGAAACCCAAGGCGTATGCCATGTTCCTCCCCTGCTTTTGTCTTCCTTGCTGATGTTTTTCCTCAGACCAATCGTCCGCAGCGGTAAATTACCGTCATACGTTAAATTTCTGCCGGCATACACCCCTCCGTCGTACAAGAAGTGCCGAGCCGATTCCATCTCTTCCTCCTTGTCAGAGACTACCTTCAAGGATGACATGGAGAAGGCAGCAAGTCTGTCGACACCCTCTTTCCCTAGCGCAAGCGTTACGAAGGACGTCATCCACATTACCTCCCGCTCTTCTTTATCCTTCCCATCGTCACCTGTCACGAGTGAATGTCCTACCATCGACTATCTTCCGTTCGAGACGGACCCCAGCCATTATATTTCTATCTCGGATGCGTATATCTCATCAAGGCCCACCACACCTGAGAACGTCTTCCCAGGTCCGCGACCACCTGCGTTCCATCGCCCCTTCTCTCCGCCGACTGTCTACCCTGTCACTGCACCGTCTCCGTCCTCACATGAAGAGTCTGTCGACACACCGGAGGTCTCTGTGAGGCGGGAATCCGAAGCTGACGTCTGTGACGCGGTCTAGCTCTTGAATTATCTGTCGCTGTTGCCATTTTACGTCGTAACTCATTTTCTGATCATAGTATCTACAAGCATCTCACACTCTACTTAGCATTGTCATCGCCTCTTCATAATGATTAGTTGCATCTCATGTCTGTCCTTGCCTCTTTTTTCCCCTTAAGTTCTGACGGCACATCCAAAAGACTCGCTCATTTGTACCCCTTTCCTTGCCTTGACAAGTCTGCTGTATCATTAGAAAGTTCAATGTTGATAGACCCAAATGAAGGCGTTTGCGCTGATTTATTTAACACATGACGTATTATTCTGTGTTCCAGTGCGAGCGGCCACATTCTATCTCGTGGTGTAGCGGCAGGCCACTGCTGCGTAGTGTTGGACTGGCGGGATCTGCCAATCATGATCGTTATTCCACCTTGTCGTCGCCTGTCACTGGTGTGCGGTTTGAATTGTTGTCACAGAAGCTCTAGGAGTGAGACGAGACTTGTGGCAGGCATATCTCATTTTGATAGGATTCCGTGGTCACACAGGCTGCGGTGGCTAGGCATGTGGCAGGTCCAGACCATGGCGCACGCAGTCGAGAGAGTCGCTCGTCGTTTCGGCGAGGAAGCAGTCGGAGGTTGAGCACATGGTTTAATTCCATCCTGAGGGCTAATCGAAAGTTATTCCCCACACCGACTGTGTCGCCCACACCATCATCATCCAATCCCTATCATCTCGCTCTTTCGTAACGACCTTTACTGTATCCATGCTCACTCTTTCTCCAGTCATCTGTATAACAAAACATAAGACCCTCGCGTGTATTCCATACCGTTTAGTGTACGGGTTTGTATCACTAATAGTTTAGCAGGTACAATAGCACTCTTTGAAATATAATATTGAATGCTCGTTTGATGGCGACAGAGCTGCTATGGTGAGAGATACGATACACGCTTTAACCACGCGTTGCTTCGCAGTGCCCCACTTCGTAGGAAGGATGTGGCTTCGGCATTGATAGGAATGTGAGACAGGAATTGATCAGGAATGATCCGGGAAAGTGTGGCAAATGATTGGAGCTGGAGTCTAGGCGGTGTGGTCGAGGCAGGCTAGAATTGCGGCTTCACCAGAAACAGAATAAGATCAATTCCAGGGGGTCGTTGCAATCAGACACATCGCAGGCGCTCTGGGGAGAGAACGAGGGTACTGCGGAAGTAACAAGAGTCAATTCCCAGCAGATGCACTGAGGAAGCTGAATCAGGACACAAACACTGAGACAAACGGGGATGGGCGTTTGTGGGTCCCAGGTACACGTGTTCCTTATCCAAGCAAATCGTCCAAGAAATCTTGCATTTCCTCCTTCTGATCTTTCGGACGATTTGCACCCTCGATTGGAAGCGGCGGTGCCTCGATATATTCCTTATCTGCAGGTGTGACATGACATGAATAAAATAAAATGTATGAAACATTTCTTGCGAAACGTACCTTTTTTCCAATTATTATCGCCACCAGGAACGACGGGCCGAAAGCGTTGTTGAGTAGACTTCAATTTGAAGCGTTCCTTCAGTTCTAGGGCGCGTCAGAAAATTTCCGGTAGCTGGTAGAATTGAAGGCGGATGTGCTTGCCTCTGCTGGCATCTGCGACAGCCTTTTCGCGGCTCATCTTCTCCAACTGTTCGTCCCATTCAATGATCTGTACCTTGCCTTTCTTCGGTTTCGACTTGGACCTGCTGCCATCGAGGAAGTCTAAACTTTCGTCTACTTCCTCTTCGGGTGGAGGAGGTGCAGACGACGAAGGACCAGTCTCCGGTGAGAGACGCTGACGGGCAAGGAAGAAGGACAAATCTACGTCCGGCTCCTGCTCCACTTCACCTGTTCACGTAGGGTGTCAGTTAACTATTTAACTATGCAACTAGATGACAGGTGTATATTAATTACCGTCGGAGTTGAGTTCAGGCTCGGGCTCGACGTATCGGTCGGCATTAGATCCTAGCTGTCTCTTGGAGTACTTCGAAAGAGACTCCTTGTATTCCTCAGAGTCTGGGTCGATCTCAACTTCCTCTTCGTCTTCAAGAACGAGACGCTTTCCGAACTCAGCCGGGCGACCTCTTCCGCGCCCTCGACCTCGTGCGCGTAAGTATATTCCGAGACCACCACGCGACTTGCCTCTTCCACGACCTCTTCCTCTGGGCGCTGGACTTGATGATGTTGATTCCATTAAGAGTGAATAGATTACCTTGCGACCAGCCACTCCCGGATATCGAGCCAAAGTTCCTGCCATTGTTTGCGTATATTTGTCATCTGTGGCTCAGTATCGTCTGTCCTCATGCATATGCACATGTTCGACGCATGTAGCATATACTGTAATTGCTCTCCTTTCCTTTTAGTTTAGACGCACATTTTGGATCCTGTTGGCATTTATGTGTCCGTTTTGCCGCAATGGCCTCGTCTGATCATTGATCACTCTCAAGTCCCTAGCAAGCCATGCGTACCGGAAAGTGTCCTCAGGGCCAGAAAATAGTACACGACTACTAATTAGCTGCCTTAACCACCTCCTTCAGCGTTGCGTTGCATAAACGACTGGAGCATCTCGAATCCCACATTAACCATTCATGTTTGGGCCCATGCCCTGAGGCATGCTCATGATCGGATTACCTCCATACCTTGCTGTCCTGAGGTTGCGATTGGGCGAGAATGGTGTTTGAATATTGAAGCTAAACCCACCTTGGTGATTCAGCCCCTGCATAGTGTTCCCCGGGTTCAGCGCCATGCCCACCTCCATCCATATTCATGAAAGTGGCCATATTGCTACCCGTGAATGGGTTTGCTACGTTTGGATTCTCCACCTGTTGCATAGGTTGAGAGGACGGACCAGCCTGATTTTGTAAGTACTCCATCTGAGACTGAATCATCAATCTCTTCGCCATCAGCTGTTGTATAATCGCCGCACGCCTTTCTGGAGGTATTTGCCGTAGCTGTTGTCGAGCATTCATCGATATTTGATTGGGATCTATGTTCGATGGCGCAGCGGGGACGGTTCCGGGCAATCTTCGTGGGACGTTTGGTGGTCCATCACTAGTCCAGAACGCCCCGAAAGTCTTCTTTTCGTCTCCTGTTGAGGTTATTAAAGTAAAGATCAAAAAGTTGAGGTATTTCTGGTTGTCGTCGGGGTGATTCCACGTCGCAAGAGCACACTAAGATGACAGCGATGCATATTGAGCGCCGGGAGGTATGTAGTGACGGGTTACTTACAGCGCTCTTTGTCAGGAGTAGATTCGTAAGTTGCTCGTATCGGTACACGTTCATCTCTGCCCTCGCAGATGGCTTGAGAGGATACACTTGACAGAGGATGGCATAATTGGTTTTCAGGTACATTTTTAGCTCATCCTTGGTAGTGATCAGGGAAGGTACAATATTCATCACGCTGGGCCACACGCGGGTGTCTCTACAGAATCGAGTCAACGCTTAGGACTCGTTGAGTATGCAGACCGCTTACAAAACAGAAGCACTGAACACTTCAACGTCGAATTTTGTCTCCAGAGATGCCCCGATAGCATGAATAGTCCCCTGCCACATCGCACGGACGCGTGGTCCCTGCAGCAGAGGTTGTGCTTGACTCTGGCTCGGGTTCGCAGCTGGTTGAGGAACGCCATCGACATCCTGCTGCCTGCTATTATTTCTCTGATCCAGTAGTTTCTGCATCCGCACCTGTATATCCACCTCTGTCATTGCAGCAGGCGCGGGGCTCGGAGCTTGCTGTACGTTCTCATTGCCTCTTATCTCTATTTCTAACCTCTTCATCGCCTCCTCGACTTGCTCCATTGACATCATCTGTTTGGCGCGCGCCTGTCCTTGCCTAGGCGGTTGTTGAGGAGAAGCCTTGACCACTGATGTGTAGAGATGGGTGAGAGAGCGATTGCGTTTTCTTCAACTGTGTATGATCGGTACTTGACTGATCTGTCAGCCGAATTGATAGGCAGAAAGGCCATCTAGACAAAGGGTAGTATCACGTGTATTGATCTTGTCATAAACGCACCTGTATGCAGTTGGCTGACGAATATGAAGCTTCGAGAGGAGGACGTGACAGTTATCGGAAAATCACCGAAAACTCTTATCGGAAATTCTTCCTTTAACCATCATGCAAAGGCCTTTCGCGCTCTGCCGTCAAGTTCAAAGGACTACTCGCTGGTAGAGGGGTTCAGACATCCATGGGGATTGCTTGAGCCTCTCGTCCAGGGACTAGGGTCCACGGGCTCGACGACGCCCTTCGCTGCTTGCTGCTTGAACCCTTGACAGCTTCGCGATCCTCAACTACTCTGTCACGAGCAGCCATCTTCATTAAAGCTCGTGGAAAATACCAGCTATATACTCCTATATGGCCCGTATAGCATGAAGATGGAACGTTAGACTGGCAACATCCGACCTGCGTATCTATCTGTCCGAATACCTTATGGACCAAGGCATGCAACATATAGCTTACAATACACTAACCGCTCGTCTTGCCTAGCATTCTCGTCATTTCATCGCCGACCCTTTGATCTGAACTGCTGCAGTATGTTCTCCAGCAGCCTTCCATAATTATTCCTCGCATCCTCCGCCCACTCAACGACACAGAAACAAACGCACACGCCACAAAAACGATTGATCCCTCTCCATGCTAACCAACTCAAGGGGCCGACACCGGGAGTTGCCGGCACACGGGGTAGGGGGAGGGGGGTCCTTTGAGGTCTTTATCAGGACTTTCTGCAGACCCCCTTATTTGGACTGCTAGTGACCACAGATAGATGATTCAAAGCCCCTACAATCTCAGAATAGTGTAAAATAGCTATAGTGGACTACCAGCATTTCTTTCACTGGCAGGCAGGTCGAGGAAGATGTGCCACCATCAGGAAAACGGCCAATCATCTTAGGCGGTCTTATGGCGATTTTAAGAGCTTTAAGAGCCAGACTTGGCTTAATGGGTCTTATTCTTGTCTTAAAGTGGGTGCTCAGTACCTAAAAGACACATAAAAGATGAGAATAAGAACCATTAAGACCGGTTAAGCCAAGTGCCAGCCGTAAGACTGATTGCCGTTTTCCTGATGACTGTGCTGCTTGACCTTGTTTGGCGTCGTCACTTAGTTTCCCATTAATGAAGGCTGGCTAGAAAACTTAGTCTTCATTCATGTCATAATATTATCTGATGTATGTTGCTTTAATAGAGACCAATGATACTTGTTTACTCCAACTTGAGATATGTTGAAATGACAGAATAAGACGGATTTGGTAATTTATTTACTCAAGATGGGTCGTGTGAAGATTACGGAAGGGAGGGGCCCCTCCCGGGGCCTTAGTCGGACTTTCTGACGTCGTGTATAGAACTTTCTTTCTGTCGGCCCCTTGAACCAACTAACGTATATTCGTCCCAATATCATCGTCTACAGGGATCTTTCCGACCTTCGAAAACTTCTAGTGCATATCCTTCCAGCTCAACCAACTTTTCGACGAAACAGTGCAAGTTTTGATACAGATGACATAGGACGCAATGAGGCCCTCGGTGCATGACAGCGTTAGGCGAAGTAGCGGTTACGGCTTATGCTCATACCTGAGGAAAACACTGTCTCGACTCCACTTCGGAGCAGCACCACCAACTTAGTCAACGTCACTTGCTTATGAGGCGGGAGTCAGGCAGCGCATATCCGCTCAGACTCGTCGGGATTGGTGCTGCAACTATCGTTATGCGCGCCCCGCATCTTTAAGGACGTCTTTGTCAGGATTTCGAAGAACTTCTCGATGTCGCAATATTTGGGGCCGTCAGTTTCGTTGGAGAGGCTGAATCTAGTACAGTGCGTCCTGAAACGAGACTAGGGATATTTCCACTTACGGAGCTGACACTCCCGAAGTAATTCACCATAGGATTATGGATAATGGCTTTCCGCTCCAAGTGGCCAAGGACGTTGTTTTGGATTTCTTGAGATGTCAAACGCATGGCTTGTTCGTGGGAGGAGCGTCAGACTTCTTCGTGAGGTCCTAGCAAGGCGGTGCTTTGATGGTTGTTGTGGGTCCACGCCTTAACCAACTCGAGTCTACTTATACTTAGTCACGATAAGTGCCCTTCGCCAGGGTACCTTGGAGAGACGAAAGTACGGGATACGATTACCGCCCCGAGTATCGTAATAGCGTATTACCAGTGCAGGCTGATCATGAGGTTCATTTGATGGGCCTACCTTGAAGAAAATAGCACAAGCGGCACCAAGACGGTCGAACGTGATGGATTTTCGCAGTCTTGGCCGGTTAGTCATGGTCGACGCTATCGTCTGTGCCATCCTGCCCATATCCTGTATGTCAGCTCTCCGAGCGTACTGAGTCACATTTACTCACCACTTGCTCCGACGACGATCATCGTTTAGACATTTTCGAAGATGTCTAGTATTCTACTACACGATCCCGACCATCTTGCGCATCTACATCTGGCCGCTTGTGCGCTGATATATTTGTTGTAAGTACCGTGGTACGTTCCTCGACTCGGCTTGTTCTGTTCTATTCTAAAATGTAAAATAATTCAGCGCCTCTCTGAAGGCACCGATCAGATGCCACATCGAACTCGTTGGTGTTGCGAAGAAGCGGGGTCGAGACGGGATCATGGCAAGACGCTTTTCTTGAGTTTATATGGCCTCGTATAGCTCTGACCATGTCTGTGGTGCTCAGTGTATCTGTCTAGGGTGCCATTAGACGCTGAGCGGTTATCTCTAATCGCTGCGGAATTTTCTGCTTGGCAAAATATGTAGTGAACGTCATCAGGAAAATCCTCCCGGGGTAATCATACCTAACTCATATATGATTTGATAGAATTCGTCTGAACTCATCTAATCAATATAATCAAGTATAATTATATCGGATTCTTGTCCCTTATATCTTTGGATGTATAATCACAAACAATTGAATACATCATATCTATAGGAAAGTTACAAACGTATGACGATTGAGGAATGGGTTGACGAAGAAGGCCGGTGCCACATCCAACACCGTACTACTCGTCCACTCCCGTGGCACCATAGCACCAAACTTTGGGAACAAATGTACACTGCGCTCGATCTGTGACACCGGTACTATACTGACCTGCCTCTCACCATCCCGAACTGATCTCTGAACCTTGTACATCCCTGTGTTTGGGTCTGGAGCAGCCGAGAAGGAGCTGAACCATTCCACATAGGCCAGATGCATCGGCGGAGGCTTCTCGAACAAGCGCGAGATGATGCGGGGCGGTAGCGAGAAGACAACACGCACCTGAGCAACACGATAGCCTATGCGTGGTAATGGTAAACACAGTGTGTAACAGCATCAGAATCACTTTGAGGATGGACATACCTTGTAAACCTCTATCAGCGCCTGCTCCAAGGTTCACCAGGACGGTGTCGAACCGTGGCAAGATGTAGAAGGGTATATTGCAAGTGTATAACATCATAGATTGGTTTCGGATCTGAGCAATGTAACAATGGGTTGTTCATCAAAGGATCTTGGCATAGACAGTGAACATACTGTTTGAAGCTAACGGAAGGTAGATACAGAAAGACACATTACCATGATGTAAATTTTCTGCCCTTGATAGTCAGCAAGCATCGTTCGTTCGCTGTTCGGGAAACAACTAGAGCACATGTGTGGCGACGTAAATGAATGACTGCGATGTCAGCTCTCCGGCGACTCGGGTACCAGACAGCTGGACCAGGGATGCAGAGCCTGCAGGCCTGACCAGCGATACCTTTCGCGCATCTTCACTTCTCGAGGAGTGTTCACTGTCATCATGTTTGGGAATAATAACCGACATTCAGCTTGAAGAATCTTTTGGTTTCTGGAATTGTCGTGCTGCCATGAACTCAATGTGGAACTACGGAATCATGTCAATATTGTCATTAATTGTGGAGTGTTGTCCCCCCCCATGGCCCCAAGGTTAAGCGAATAAGAAAGTGGATCACTCGATTCAGAACGACTTGCCTGGCTATGCGCTTGGAGTAGTCACACTCCATCGACATGTCTACCATTTCTGTCTGTACATCCGTGATGCACGTAGGCGTCGTCAGTCCCTTATTCATGTATATCAACTTCAAACAGCATGTCCACCGTCTATGCCGAGATCCTCTCGTGCGCATCCCACGGGCCACTATTATGTTACATTCCTCATATTCAAACCAATCTATGTTATACACTGGTAATACACCCTTCTACATCTTTACGTCCACTAGATACTTGGGCAAGAGGGCCACTGCTCTGCATGGCATTGGTACGAGTCCTGAGGTCACTTGTTACATTTTCTGAGCATATTAATTGTCGGGAATTTTTGTACTGCTTATAATTGAAAAATGGTCTAAAAGGGATTTTTAATCCCATTTTAATCTTATTTTAATCCATGTTTGACTATTTTTCAATTATGATGGGATACAGAATTTCTGACAACCTCAGGACTCATAATTAATCACCATATTTAGAAGGTACAAACAATCACCCAATCAAATGTGCCAGCCACCCTGGGCTATACAAATATTTCTGATATTTTTAGCAATTTTTCGATTTTTCTGAGCAAAATGCCAGCTATTGATGACCAATAATGTAAACAGCATGTAAAATCTCACAGGACTTTCATGTCATCTATGTCATGCTCTTTCTGGTATCCCATGTTCACTCAATGAGCCAACTAATAAAGCCAGTAGACCAGTATGAGGTAAGAAAGATATATATAACATTAATATTTACTATATTTGGAAGGTATAACTAAACAAATAACCAAACAAATGGGTATGCATCAGCCCCCCTGGGTTGTACAAAATTTTCTGATATTTTTAGCAAAATTTCCAATTTTTCTGAGCAGATATACCAGCTGTTGGTGACCAATGACGTAAACAGTGTGTAAAATCTTGCGGGACTTTCATGCTGTCTACGTCATTCTCTTACTGGCATCTCAATGATCCGACTGGTGAAGTCCGTAGACAATTACAAGCTAAGATTATACTTGAAGCCCTTTATGAAGTGACCCGCGCGAGAGAGCGTCTAGCCAATCAGAAGTCGGCATTTGGAATCGACGCGGCGCGCCACCGCGCCACCCACTACAAACCGTCGCTGAAGTCCAATTCCCACGGTAAGAAGTCACTCTGAGAGTGTAGCGGGTATCCCAACTGCAAAGAAAACACTAAAAACACAGAAATATTCAAAAGAACGCAAATACATACCAAAAGCTTATATTGAGAAGCAGGGGGAAAATGGAGCAAGTCTATGAAAGTGAGGAAGAAAATATCGATAAATGAGACTACAAACCGAGTTTGTAGTGGTTTTGTAGTGATGACTACGAACGGACTATCAATCGGGGATTAAAATTTGTGATTGGTACTACAAATATTTGAAACACAGATTACTCGGCACAAATTCCCACGAGGTTAACGTTCGGCACAGCGCTCCTTCTGAGCGTACAAACTCACCTTCGT
>KV425639.1:0-112491 GCA_001632425.1 Neolentinus lepideus HHB14362 ss-1
GAAGCGCGCGGAATCGCTCTAAGTCGCGTTTTCTGGGGTCAGAAGCCAACGGGGCGTATCACCGACAGCCCACATTGCTCAGCAAATGTACCTGTA
Source organism: Neolentinus lepideus HHB14362 ss-1 (assembly GCA_001632425.1). NCBI lineage: Eukaryota > Fungi > Basidiomycota > Agaricomycetes > Gloeophyllales > Gloeophyllaceae > Neolentinus > Neolentinus lepideus. Next base: position 97 of record KV425639.1, read on the forward strand.
GATAGTTATCTTGTCCGTTCCTGTTTCAGATGTCCTGACTGACACTTAGGAGTAGTTCAATGGTCATTTATACCGATAGCCTCTGTAATTCCTTTTCCTCTTGTCAAATCAACCCCAGTATCAGATACTGCGCTTGTCTACGCGCTATTCTACAATTACTCAGTCTTCCTGGACGTAGCGGCGCTCTGCCCGTTACACCAGAGCCCATTTGAGGCCTGCATGGGTAGGGTACTGCATGATACTTGGAATGAATGGTACCTGCAATTGCCTCACATTGCCTGTGCTGATCCAGTGTTAATGTGTTGCCTTGCACACTAATGTAGGTTTTTTCCGAGGCCGCAGAACACAGTAATTTGGCTAGTCTTTGTGCCAGGTCATACCTCGAGTTAGGATGTCTGTTTGACGTGAATGGTTTGGGTTCTACAACACATCCCGATCCTCGCTTATCCCCAGTACATCATGATGAAGTCTCCATGGCCAGCCACTCAACCGGATCTGCCAACAAGTGAATGCGTGAGCGCTGGGAAACGATGGACCACTGGCAAGTTATCATCGGATAATCTATAAAATTTATTGCACTCAGATATAAGCAGCTTTCCTTCATTTGCATAGTAACGGAATACCTTACGACAGTTTGATCACATTATAGCCTGATGTAGGACACTTGAATGAGGAGTTACGCTAGATGGATTTTGGATTCCAGGGTGTCCATTTCTGAATTGATTTTGAATAATGCCGTAATTAGGGGCCGCCGGCATTTTCCCTCGCACTTTCTCGTGCATGTAACTGACAGATTGGAGCTTATTCCGCCCACCCTGTGAGCCTTGGATTAGGTTGACTGCGCGTTTCTTCCTCCCCCCTTCCCATTCTTTCCCCTCAGTAGTATATGAACGCTCCTCGGTGGGACTGAACGATCGTGCTGCAGTCACAGTCAAATTAAGAGGAGACCGACTTCCTTCGAATTCGGTTCCCCAACCCCGCGTTCTGTGAGCAATCGTATAAATACTGTTCCGACCTATATGATGACTTACTCACCTTGCGAACCATGTCGCTTCATGTGCCCCCCCCTCCCCGTTTCCTACTCCTTAGAAAATCCTCAAAGAGTATATCATCTGAACTACTCGGAGCATGGCCTTTTGACGAACGGACCTTACAAATCTCGGGTACAGTTCCGTACCCTATCGGATTTTGGGAGCTCGATCGATCCTTACACGGATCGTTCAACCGTCTTTGTCCCTTGCACGCTACCTTCTGCGCCCAGTACCGCATCTTTGGTGCAACTTCCATCCAATACGCAAAGCTACCGATTCGACATGTCTGAGTCCACCAATTCCCCCATTATGACTGGATACAGTGCCGCTGGCGATGACCTGTATAGCCTGGAAATCTCATCGCAGTCGCACGCCGTCCTGGAGAATGTCGACGTTTCTGGAAATGAGGCTAGCACTCCTGCGAAGCCAAGGAAGACACGAAGAGAGAAACCCCATATCGATCTGGATCCAGGACAGCCACCTACCACGCAAGGAAGACCTCGTCAACGAGTTTTTGTGGCATGCTTGCAATGGTATGTCCAGTGGATTTTATGTATACCCCTGACGGTTCACCGTATATTCCACTCACACTTTACATTAATTAAACAGCCGGAGCCGTAAGATACGTTGTGACGGGGCAAAGCCAATTTGCTACAACTGTAATCGTCGACCGGATTCCTTCCTCTGTTCATACGACGCAGCTCCTAAACGTCGTGGTCCAGATCGACTGCAGGGTGCACGTCAAAGATCCGTGAAAGATTCGTTGGATGGAACTCCCTCTGCCACTCGTAGCCGTCGCCGGAAAGCTCGATCTGATACTGTTTCGAGCACGGCTGCTACTTCGAGTAGTGTTATAGAAGACATGACCCCCACTATGACACAGTCTCATCTCACAGACGGGTACAGTGCGCTTGAACCAGGAGATTCGCAAGGATGGGATTCACAGAGCGCCTCTACCCCTTTCGTAGGCGCCTCGTCATACTCCCCTTATCCCGTGTTGAGCAATATGCGATCCCCATTATCCAGCAATCTTTCTGGTATACCACAGATCGTATCTGAATACAAAGCGTCTCGGATCGTGAGTTTTCTCATGACTTTCGGGAGATATCTCCCCGCTTACAGCAACTCAGGATCTTGCAGAGTATGAAGAGCCCATTTTTCGCGCCGTCGATTTTAGGAGCGTCATCGCAGACACGGCCCATCCAGTTGCCCGCCACATGATAGATGCGAGCGACGATTCTGAGCACAGTGACGAATCGAGTTCTGTCAGCATAGTGGCTGAACCATCCGTGTGTTTCACCCGCAAAACGTGGTGGGATTCTCTGTTAACATTCTATTCTGATATCAATCATGGCTCTAGTAATCAATCGCTGACGCTCACTATGAGCCAAAGGGAGTTTGGCATGCGTTGCATCACTTCAGACTTGCGTTCACTGTTCCGGACCTCAAACTATTGGTTTTCGTTCTTCAATGTGCCACGCTTCCTCAACGATTTCTTCAATGCTCGCCGGAGAGAAGCTATGCAACCTAGTCTGGTCCTCGCAGCTTTGGCGGTGGCTACGTTCCTGCACAGTTCGGAAGTGGACCAAGGGGAAGCGGGACGAATAAAAGCCATGCGACTGAGGGACGAAGCCCAGTCATGTCTCAATGCCAGTCTCAATGCGCAATGGATTGACAGCTCACTAGCCCAAGCGGCTTGGGTGAGTTATTCGCATTAGGAGTCGCTCTTTCAGTTTCTCATAGACACCTTTGGCCACTGTTGCGCTCAGTTACTAGCTTTCTTTGAAGTGTGTGGCCACCAATACCATTCCAGCGCTCGTGTCACATCAGCTCTGTTTTTGCTGGACGGCATCATTCGCAGTTTATCTCTGACGGCTATAGACACTGATGATCCCCATGCTTCACTCTTTCATACAAGTACAATCCATGGCGATAGTGGTGACAGACTGTTGGCCCAACCGACCTGGTCGCGAGCAGTCCACAAAACATCTGTCGCTGACGCTGTCTGTCGCCCAGCATCATACGAAGTCGTATCGTATCCTTCGTCCCAAGATGGCGTGTCGTCAGGATGTTCTTGTTCTTCCATTAGTCTAGGTTCCAATTGGCCTGCCGCCAGAGAATACACGCCCCTCTGGCTGTCAACGCCTGCATGGGACGAGACTTGGACAGAGGCGGAGGTCAAGAAGGAAGAATGTCGTCGATTATGCTGGAGCACGTTATACCTGGCTTGTGGGCACAGCAGCTACGTGTGGGCCCATAAACGTCAAGGGCTGGATTTGTTCGTCGTCGACTCCGCAAACGCAAGTACAAACTCTTAGGTCTTGTTGCCTTCGTATTGATGCGCTTGTCTACGTCTTAGTACGCACTACTCACTCCCGGGGAGTCTCTTGCGCGTTCTCCCTACTTTGCATCCTTCCACCCAGGACGGGAGTCGATATGGGCATTGTACTCACGCATCATGCTGCTATGGAGTACTTGCCTCCGTATGCGGTGCGATAACACTGCGAATAATGCCCAGAAAGCACAGTTTGCGATGAGGGCGTGGTTGTTTGCGGACGTCATTGAGGAGGCGCTGAATCGGCACACGTGTGATATGGAGAAAGCATTCTTGTTTGCTGGCCGGGAATATCTCTTCAAGTAAGGTTTCCATAATTGTATGCTGATCGGATAATAAGACTTGATTTCCAGTGTACGAATGTGCATCTCGCATGAATACCAGAGATTCATTCCTCAGGCGGCTGCGTATGTTTGTTGCTTTTTTATTAAGACATGCGCTGATTCATTACATTTTAGCGACTTCAACGGAATCTTCCATAGACGTAAGGCTGACGAGTGGTGTGAGTCTTGTCGTGTTAATCATGCTGGCTGGCTGATTTTATGTCGTCGGCTAGTGAAATACCAGACTTCAGTTGCTCAGCGAGTAATGCATGGGCTGTACAAAGTCACCGGGCAAGCAGCGAATGTACTCGCTAAGCGCCCGTTGTTTGTCTTCCACTTTATGGCACAAGTATCGAGGTTTGTGAATTCAATGACTTGGCATGCGCCAGTCCTGATTATGATTTAATCATCTTGCAGGACACTTTCTCTGTGGGAGCGAGACCATACATACGTACAAGCGCTCGAAGTCTCGAAGGCGCTCCTGCCACCAATTGACTACTTATCCGCTTTGTGGCCAAGTCACGGTAAGTCAGGATGCGCCCTAGGCCAGATTAACGACTGACGTTCAACTCGTCTCAGAGCAAAGGATTAGGTATGACAAGCTGCGAGTCGAGCTAACAGAAGCCTGTTATTTGGCAGGTATCGCGCCGCCACCAGCCCCTAACTTTAATCTTCCTTCGCTGGAAGATCCCGCTGCTATCATATGACTTTCGGACGTTGGAATTTCTTGAACACTTAGCACTCGGCGCTTGTCTTACTCTCGCATATTATGTATAGATATCTAGTGAACATGTATTTTACACTCGGCGTTGGTCGTGTAGTCTTCCGTGCTTCCGGTTTAGGCACTGTGGCGGGATGTGGCTCAGCCGCGTGCCAGAAGTACTTTCATCAGCATTGTTGGACTATCGCTGCGCGCACTTCTGTGAGCTTTCGTCCACGTATGTCTCAGGATCTTACACCATTCTCCTTTGTCGACGCGGGCTCCTCGTCGAGGTTAACGATAGAAGCCGTCATGAATCCTGCATGTGCCACCATGAAACGCAGGGCTTCAGCGTCCTTCGAAGATCGGGAGGAAATCTTGAGTAAGAGGCTGAAGGATGATAGAAGGGATAATGATGGGATGAGCGAAGACATTCGTCTCCGAATGGACGCGTCGCAAATCGTCGACGAACTGGAGCAGGAACTGCAGTGCGGATGCTGCTCCGCCCTGGTGTATCGGCCTGTTATCGTCAATCCATGTCAACACTTTTTCTGCGGAAGGTGTGCTATATACAGCAGTTCTACTCGCTCTTGTGCCGCCTAATTTTGTTATCCCATAGCTGCTGCATGTTGTGGATCAAGGTGCGTTGTAGGCCTAGTGAAGCACTTTACATGGTGACTAAGGCGGTCTCTACCCATCTAGAACGGTGGAACGAACTGCCCAGCATGTCGAGGTGTTTCTGGCTCCGTCACTCCCTCTCGAGCTATCCAACGAATGGTCGATCTTTTCTTGCGGGCTGCGCCACACAAGGCTCGGCTAGAAAGAGAACGACACCAGGCAGACGCCATATATACCAACGGCCCCATGAGGGTTTGTGCAAGTCAAATAAAATGCTTTATCTACCTAATATAATTACGTAGATTCCCTTACCACGAGAGCCCTCTCCGGAGCCCGCGATACATCAGAACACCGACCTGGCGCGCCCGTGCCCGCACTGCGATCCGGGAAATCCTTGGGGATGGAGATGTCCTCAACCCATTCCCGATCCAACTACAGACGCGGAACGTGCCTGGCATTTGGATGACGGTGCTCCTCCCGGCCATGGCTACTGTGGCAACTGGTCAGTTAATTCTTCTATTTTTGTTTGTTATGGCGAGCTCAGACATGATGCACAGCGAGAACCTTTTGGCTCTCAATGCTCCCACGACCACCAAGTGCGATATGTGTCAAGTTTCATTCTGTGGCATTGGTATCCAAGGGCGCTGTGTCGCGGCAGCCTTGCTATCCCAACACCCGCACAACATGTCAGACATCGGCGATCTCATCACGTCGTCAGAGGTATACGACTGCTTTGACGGAAATACTATCGAGGTGGAGATTATGATAGACTATCTCTCCGCGCAGAGACTATCGCCTCGGCATATCTATCGAGAGGTATGAAGACCTGGTACGAATATTGCCTCCCCAGGGTGTTCATCATCCCGTGCATTTAGATTGTAGCTCATCTACAAAGCCAACCAAGGGGTTTTGCCCCCCTCATAGAGCTCGAACTATTCGCTGACGTTCATGGGGTCGCCTCCGGGACTGATCCCGACCCCACCGCCCCACGAAGTCGCATCTGTAGGATATGCGCCACCGAGGTACTACTGTGGGGGTTGCGAGACTGGTGGATCCGCGAGCGACAGAAAGGATTCTTGGAAGAGGATGTCTTGCGCAGAAAGGATTGCCCAGACGGCTGGGGGTGCCAGAAGCAGAAGGATCTCGGTGCGTATGCCTCCCTCCCCCCGTGGATGAATCAAGAGTATTTACAAAATTTTGATGTAGTGCATGCTAGGGAATGTGAGTTCAATTGGTTCGGCCTCTGATGTATTCCTCTAAGCATCACTTTTTTTTTCGTAGTCAATCACATCATTGCGAGCCGTGATACTGTTCACGACGCACCGCTTGAAGAGCAGGCAGGTACACAGGTTTCTACGCAAACGGAATCAACTTCGCATGTTATGGAACATCTGTGCTCATCTTCAAGTGTCACTGTCGGATGGTCTGACCCCGGTATGTCGCGCACCGAGTCCCTCGACGATAGCATTCCAGTGGCTAGGGGAGTGGCTGCGAATTTAGTAGAGAGTCGTGGTGCTGTTGCATTCTTTCATTAATCATTTTGCATGGTCTTCGTGTCGAAACTTCTGCTGTGTAATTGTAATACATGTATAGTATCATTTAGCACTTAGCTCTTGCAGATAAATCCTCGGTTAGTATCATGGCATAGATCCTCAATGATGTCCTGATATGATAATGGTATACTAGGACGACAACAAGTAGTACAGATGATCGCCATAGATTGCTCCGATAAATAGTAAAACATAGTGTATTAATGCAAGGATGGAGAATATGAAGCAAAAAGGAGTGTAGACACTTGACTGTCAGCAACTAAGGAGTGAAGAACGAAGTACGTACACAGAAAGAAGCACCGATTTCGACAACACTGACACATATATAACGATAGATCCACAGCGAACTCTACATCCACACCATGCCGCCGTACATGACAGCATCCTTCTTGTCCCGACCCTTGCCAGAACCCAACGATTGTTTGTCGGCCTCTGCCTTCCTTTCAGCGGCGCGCTGCTTGAGCTGCAACGCCAGTTGCTCCGTGCGTGCCTTTGCTTCTTCCTTCTTCCTTCTTTTCTCCTCCGCTTTGCGCGCTTTTGCATCATTGATGTGGTCCTTTGTAATGGATTCCTTCCCGCCAGGCATAATTGACCGGGCGTTGACGTCCTTATCAGTCTTGGGTGATAAGGAAAGGAAACGCAAACTACCGCCTCCTGACCATCTGGGAGTGGGCGAACTTCCGCTGGAGGACGTAGATGGCGTGGGGGATCGCCTCCATCGTGAAACGCTTTCAGGTTGAACTGATCTCGAACTATCCAAGCTGGATATGCTTTGTTTGTGTCCAGGCTGCGTTGGCCTTTCCGCGACAGCACTGCCCAAGAAAGTCGTCTCCGACCTTGCAGAAACGGGCGGCGAAATTTCCAAAGTAAGCGCTCGTCTTTGTGAGGGCTCCATGGGGGCAAAGGAGATAGCTGTAAGGCTTTCTTCAGAGCTGCTGGACAACCTACGCGAGTCATCGTCCTCGAAAATTTTCTCTGGTATAACCTCCAGCTGCGCTTCGATCATTGAGATAGGCAAGGGGCTTGCCGGAGGCGAATGCGTATGCAACGAAGAGGTCATCGATAGGTGACTAGGAGTGCCAGGTACACTACTGGACGTAGAGCTGATGGACGTTCTAGCGGTCAAAGATGGCAGATCGCTCTCGCTTGTAGTGTATATGCGACGAGGACGAGGGAGATGGAATGCTGGGTAAGCACTGGGTGCTACAGGCAAGTGTGCACGCTCGCTAAAGTCATCCGTCGACGACCGCTCACCATCAACGTCGGGTCCAGATTCCAGTGAGTAGATAGACGTGCCCCGTGACGGTGGTTTAACAGCAGATAGTGCAGCCTTCATCGACAGCGACGAAAGTCGTCTGCTCCTGTCCTGATCTTCAGGCAGCGGCGTCTCGATCTCTGAGTCCGAATCTTCCAAGACAGTGGCCAAATCCTGAGGCTCCTGACCAACTCGAACTCGAGTATCCAGGACAGCCGGCGACATCAGCTCGGCGACAGCACAGAGCTCATTGTCAGTAGTGACAGACACCCAACTGTTCGATCTCGAGTGAGCGTTCTCTAGGTTCCTAGCGATGAGCAGATGATGCGGTGACTTCTTATCAGGGATGCGCCGAGGCGGTGGGCGTAAAATGTACTCCTCGATAACAGATTCACGCGTAAAAGTTGCCTCTGTTCTCAATTTAGTCTCTATTTCGAGAGTAATAATGAGGACCACATACCTTCGGCGATATTGGAAGGCCGAAGCATACCAGAGGAACCACCAGAAGATATGCTGCGCGAAAATGCATCGGACATTCCCCTTGGCCTGGCCGCGGACGATGTATCGCTACCTGGGCCACTGCTTGGTCCGGGCCCGTCGGAACGAGGCCCGCCACCTCCGCCACTTCCGCCACCTCCACCAGGTCCACGACCACTCGGGCCACTGCCGCCCCCTCCTCCATCCTTCTCTGGCCGAGTGCGTCCCACCGGGCGCTTCTGGCTGTATGACTGAAAAGCTTTATTAGACCGTCATGAAATGACATTTTCTTAGTCGCTATACTCACCATGACAGTTTTGAGAGCCCTACGGAGAAGACACATATAAGCACTAGGACCAACACAAAACCTCCTTCACGTACCGAATCTGTAAGCTCCTGCAGCTGCAAAGGGTAGCAACCTCGTAAACACCAACAGAAGTCGAGTTCGACAAAGCTCGGTGCATAGCGTGCCTGACAAGTTCCTCCAAATGATGAAGCTTGTAAGTACTTGCCAGCACTAACAGCTGACTCAGAACTGCCGGTGCATGCTGCAGCGGAGTAATCAAAGCCAGCGCATAGAAGTACTGAACAAATGCCAGAGCGACAGGATATGGCTCGGATAGATGGAAGGTGCGAGGGGTCAACCGTGGATCGGGTCTAGGGTCCTCTGCATCTGACGGACCGGGTATATCTGGGAGACTAACGTGCTGCGAGTTCTGAGGGAGCGTGTTCAATGCGCGTTGAGCGGCCTCAACAAACTTCCTTCGCTGATCCTTCAACCACGGCCAGCGCTCCTCTAGCAATTTACGAGAACATTCAATCCGCCGCCCATCATCGCAGATAATTTCAAAGTCGGCCAGAACACCCTCCTCCAATGCTGCGAGCCCGAGCTCCTGCTGTTGAATGTCGATAAGGAGCCTGGGGGGCTTGTAGATGCCGAAAGCCTCGAGGTCAATGCAGGCGACATGATCCCAGCTTAAGAGTCGCCTGTTGTAATCTTCTACAAGATTTCCGTATCGGTTGCCGAATATTAAAAATTTGCTTGATTCGGGCCAGAGGCAGCCGCGGAACCAGGAGCCCGTAGCCAGAGCACTTCCGGGGTCTATGCGTGACCATACCATGGTTTGTAGGTCGAGAGCCCAAACGGAGAAGGATTGATAGGTATGGGCCAGGTAGGTGCCAGCTATGATAAGGTGGGTGCCGAGAATGGCACCGGTGGGGAAACGCAGGCCGGGAGGGAACGTAGAGCCCTGCATAGCATTCGAGCGGTCGGTAATGGCGAAGTCCTGGTCAGATAGGGGCGAAAATACTTCGAGTTCACGTTTTACATCCGTAAACTGGCGAAACAGCAGGTCATCAGCAATGGCAAGCAAAAGGAGAAGCGTTGGGCGAACGCACATTATAGTTACTGTACAGATAGACGTCGCTGGGATACTCGTCCGTAGGCACGGCAGAATAGGGAAGATGATGCAGTGATTCGAAGGGAGTGAACTTGTCAGGTGTGGGCGGCAGCTTTTCGTACTGGTATCTAGTACCAGGAGGGCCGGAGGGTGACGGTTTGCCTCGGGTTTCCTCCTGAGGGAAGCGGACACGGTAGTCGGAGGATACAGCTACACTGCGATATGTACCACAATGGCGGGGATAATCCCGCCGCTGGATCCAAGCTCTGGACTTGAGGTCATAGATATGTACATCATCCAACCAAACGTTTGCCAGATCCTGGCCACCAATAATGAACAGCCGATCCGAGGTAATGGAAGAGAGGTGTGCATAGCGAGCCTTAGGAATAAGATTGTCGGAGGCAGCGGAGGATGTCCAAGACGCCCAACGTCTCGAGGAGAGATCAAAGAAGCGAACGTCGTTCAGAACACAAAGATCTTCCGGATTGTCTGAGTCGGGGCTGATCCCCATACCACCGAAGATAATCAAAATGTTGTGCCCTAAATACTGCAGATCAGCCGACGCGGACATTAAGACAAGAAGCAGGCACGCACAGGCATCAGCACTATGAAAGTACCGTGCAGGGGGCATCTCGTCCTCCGGAAAGGGCAATACCTTCTCCCAAACGAACGTCTCCAGATCGAACACGTATAGGTCAGATATCATCCTACGTTCCGTAACCAGTCGACCGCCCTGTACAGACCATCTCAACGACCATTCACTAACGTCGACGACGAGATGCTTACGAAAAGATACATCTTGGAACCCACGACGGTCGTGGATGCACCCTGAAATGAACCAAATGGACTCTAGAACATCTTCACTTGGTATGAAGTGAACGCACCACAAGCTTGGGGGGGACGTCGCCCGAGGTCTTGCGGCAGAAGGTGGTCAGGTCGGATATAGAATGCATGGTGGCGACTGCACGCCCCGACGGCGGCGGTGGTGGAGGAGAGGGAGCGTAGAGTAAGGAATGGGTGGGACGACGAGCAGATGGGATGCCTAGCGTGCGTCGTATATTTCGGAGTTCGAATTGATATCTCGGGAAGCCGATCTCATACATGAGATCTAGTAGCTAAACATTTTGCAAATTACCAGTTCCGCAATGATGTCCCTCATATCCGACAGTCACTACGACCACACCACTACCACAAGCTGGGTTGACCCACTCAGCGTACTTTTACGACGATGGCAACGGTAGACCACATATCCTGACTTCAGTCTAGCCGTTGATGTTCGTGCCTTCAATCAGAGTGCCTTCAATCAGCGCTCTCCGGCCGAATCATTTCCCACCTTCTCCCGAGCGTCGCAAAGTTCCCCCCCTTTTCAGAGCTTGAGAGGATACGACCATGAAGTTGCACTGGTACACAACCGGGTATACATATCAGTCCCCAGCCCCAATAGAAAATCCCATGAGTCACCTCTCTGATACCCAGTTCACATGGAGGCGCCATGGGAGCGAAACTCTGGTCCCCGAATGTTGTGATCGGAGTCTGCCGTCTTGCTTCTTATTTAGAACACGTCGAAATGATCGTACGCGCGACAGGACTACGCTAAAGCAGTGCCGCCGTCGCTCTTACATCATGCTCATGGGCAAGTACATATGGCTCAACGCGCCCGCTGCATTATAGGGATCGAAGTCGTGGCTATATAGACGCAAGCTCCAACATCGAGGACCTGCTATCATGGTGACTCGTGAGACTGACTAGCGGAGCATGTGCGAGTAGAGTTCGAACGTGTGCACCCGACAGATTACTAGTGCTAAGTGCGCCACAGCCTGTAGATCTATCCGCATAAGAAATCAGAACACACAGAATGACTCAAAACACAGACACTCACGAGCACTTCATGGTGGTAGGCGTCGGTGGGGGACCGTGGGTCAGGCATTAGGCATATGCCCAAAGAAGTCGCTGAAACACGTCTGACCGATTCCTGGACATCGATGCAGAGAAGACGAAGTTACGGCGGTCTCGGTGCAGACGCACGTCCCAAGGAGGCTATAGAATCAAATCATGCTGCGTTGGGCGTAGCATTATATTCAGATGTAATGCAGGGCATAGATAAGTATCAGTCGACCCTGTAAATATTAGGCAGTGACACGCCGGGAGTCCCACTCTTTGAGGACCTGCAAAATATTAATCAAAATGTGTTCCCACGGCCCAAAAGATTATCTTTTCTCCCCATTTCGGCATTTTCACCAACATTTGGCATGGTACTAAAGAGTGCAACTCCCGTTGTGTGAGATGATGGTGGTGATGCACAGCGAAATCTGCCACGGCCAGATCATAAGCACGCGATTGACAAATTTGACACCGGCAACTCACCAGGCCCTTTTTGGCTTTCCTTATCAGAGTACATTAATATAAATAAATCAGACCCCGGCCTGCGTCGAGCTTCACGAAATGCCCTCGCGGCTTGGTTTCCAAGATACATAGACCAGGCACTACATCCGCTCATCTCTTTTGAATCTCGTGTCGCTGGGCAGATGTTCCTGGAGGATCTACCGTCAGAACTCATAGAGTATATTTTTGTCTCCCTCGACTGGCCGGGTCTTATTATATGCCAGAAGGTGATGAGGATCAACCACTTATCGTCTGATTAATGTGTCCATATCAGATGACCACTGATCTATACATTTACAAGTAGGTGTGCAAACTGTTCTGTACGATCGTGAAGTCATCAGCGCATCTGCAATACAACATCGAATTGGCCGTTGCTGGTTATGTTCACGGAGCAGCAGACGGATACGTATCTGCCGCAGAACATCTGGAAAGCCTCAGGCGACACCAAGATGCCTGGAAAAATCCAGCGATTGACAGAGCAGAGATTATAGAACTGGAGAATAATCAGGACCAACCATCTTCTCTGCCGTTTCATCGCTATGAGATTCGCGATAACGTCTTGCTGGTGATGCGTCGGAAAGGACAATTGCAGGAACCTCATGCTTTCAACGCATTAGACGTCATGTTGCTTGAAGCTGTCGATCGATCGTTTCCTTCGTGGACCCTTGACCTCAACTCGCCATATACAGGATTGGCCTTCGACCCTGCACAAGATTTATTGATTTTGCGAGACGAGGGAGAAGACACGCTAGAGTAAGAATTTCATGCATCCTTGTATTCTGCATGACTTGTCAATCACTTCAGATCATCAAATACACACATTGTCTACACACGATACCAGGCGCTCTCACTCAGGAATGGAACTCTTCATCCTCGAGCTCAATGCAAGGATATACGGATAACACAACCAGTGTACTTGGCTATGATACTGCTTGGCGACTTTGTCGCTTCCCCGATCATTCTTGACCTACGATCTCTTGATTCGGTGGTCCTGGTCAACTGGATCACTGGCAGTACTAGACTTGTACGTCATGCTCGTATTTAATGTCCTTCCATACCAGACATGTCCGATTCATAGGTACGACCGGCGTCAGGACTGGGCAGGCGTGTCCGTACTGCGCACCTGTGCTTCCTATCAGGATCTCAACTGCTCACCATTGACGACAGGAAACCTGCCTTAGATTTGTATGGCTGTAATAGCGGCAGCTGGGAGTCGGCGGAGCATCTCGCTACTCTGGACTTACCCAGCTACCACAATCACGCTATTTCAGCTGCCCTCCTCACCTCGTCTATAAACAGAGACCTCGCAAGCGTCTACCCATCTCAGAGTCGCTCCTCGGCCACATTTTATCCGATCCCGTCCCGGGCAGCGTTAGTTTGCCTTCAGCTACGGTTTCTACCTCATGCGTACAACCAAGACCAGGAGTCCAAGAATTACACCGTGATTATTTGCGTATCGGCAATGCTTGATATGATAGGCCGTGTGCGAGACGCAACCGATTCTAGAATTCCTGCTATAATCCAATGGTCAACATGGGGCCCGTCTTGTACTCGCTGGTTCGGCCACCTCGCGCCCCTACAGAGGATTAGAATGCATGGGTTTCGCATCGCGTTTCCTAATCGCATCTTGGATTTCAACCCAATCGATATTGCAAGGGATCTGCTTCTGGATGGCCTAATGCCTTCGGAGCAATCCGAGCGCGGCGAGGAAAATCTCGAGGTTGCAGACTGTTTTCGGGTCAGGGAGAACATTGTCACCGAATCGGCGATTATACCAGGAGGGAATCTGTTCCACGAGAATATTAGCACGGCATTGCGTTACCGAGAAACGGTATTGGACAGCACTTTACCTTTTGTTGACCTATACTCCAATCAAGGTATGATAGGATTAGAGGTCCGTGCAATGATATTCGTATGGACATATACACTGAAACCTTATTTACTTCCAGAGGAATACCGTCTCCGCGATCAAAGCACTTCATTTCCTGACTGTTCAACATAGTGTGTTAGATCTAGAAGAATAAGTCAATATGTGATGTGCAGAAGTGACCTCCTTAAAGTGTATAAGATGGTATGTGTAGTCTTCGCGTTGGGCAAGAATATGAATGAAGTATCGCGACCATGCAGGTCTGCGCCTTGGTGTACAGAATGTTCAGCGAAACTAGCATCCAGCGCCAAAGAACTGCAGAGAGCTGATATGAGTATGTTAATGATGATCATTGAGACGTTGCTGTCGATACTACTGTACCATTTCGATCAACTCGCCGCCGGCCATGACGCAGTGACAACAGGAATCAGTTCGCCAGCCCGCCGCCCCGCCGGATGACACGTGACAGGCTCCCAACTTCGCCAGTACTGTCCGTCGGAAATTTCCGTATAGACGTTTAATCCCAATTTAATCCATTTAAACCTTCTTTCTGCTGGTAATCCATTATAATAGTGTTCGGAAATTTCCGATACTGACATTTCATTTCGTCACTTAGCTATATGACGCGTGACAATACCTAAATTTCGCCACGCCAGAGGGCCGCGTGACGCGTGACACGGCGAATTGATCGAAATGGTACAGTACTAGCGCTATGAAGCTGACGCGTACCTGCAACATATCCTAGGAAGTGCACTGCAATATTAATCATCCGTACAAACGGACCACTATATCAGCGGGCAAAGGTCGGACAACAGCGATGCAACTTCAAGTATCATACTTACGGTACGACTCGTGGGCTCGAGAAGCGTTTCTCGTCGATTGCGTCGAATTAACTCTGTGTTGCGCCCACGAAACAGAGCCCCGTCTTCTCATATGCAAAGCCAATATGCATGCAAGCGCAGGGTTCGAAAACACTGCCTAAAGCATCATTTCAACAAGATTAAATTCAGTTGTGACGCCAGAGACGGTTCTGATTGGATAATCAGCGACGTGCCACGTGGAAGACAGAAGAGGGAACAAGGGTGTTCCGAAGTCGAAGTTAGTAGTTAGCTATATTTCAAACAAGCATGCTACCCTAAATTACAAGCAATGCATCAGGGAAACGGCAATTTGTCTTACGGCAGGGACTTGGCTTAACCGGTCTTAAAGGTTCTTATTGTCGTCTTTTACGTGTCTTTTAGGTACTTAGCGCCCATTTTAAGACGAGAATAAGACCCATTAAGCCAAGTCCGGCTCTTAAAGTCTCTTAAAGCTATAAAAAGCATTGTAAGACTGCCGTAAGACCATTAGCCGTTTTGCTGATGTGGCCAGGACTGGTCCAAGCAGCATGTGTGTCGAGGCTCTTTCCGTTAGCTGACCTCGGCGGTGGAGGTGACCTGCTTTGTTGACCTGCAGCCTGAGCGTGTGCGGAGTGCTTGCATTGCGATCGAAGCCTGTTTTTTGTTGCCCATATCTTGTATCCAGCCAAACGATTTTCGCCTCAATGTCCCTTTCGATCGCGGTGCTGAGGTTTTCCATATAGTCTACACAAAAACCCAGTTAAACAAGAGAATGCCCCGACCTGCAGTGCCAATATCGTTCATAGCGGATGTCGGGATCAGGAAGGTGAGGACTAGCGATATCTGTTCCTCTTACATCCCAACAGTCTCACTTGTCTTTCAACGCCTTCGCATCACGTCGAACATTTCCTGGCGAAGATCGTCAAATGTCATCATATCGACGTTCTGCTCTTGATGCAAGCGATCCATTATCCCTTCCAACTGCTTCACAGCATCCTCTGAAGCCTTTTCTTGTCCATCGCAGATGATTTGAAGAAAGGGACGAAGGCCGTGGATTTCCGCGGTTTGTGTGGTACCATCAATAATCTGAACACCATCAGGTCGCGAATGTGAACCAATGTTGTCGATACTATGGCCAGCCCTGCGACGATCCCTGCTCGACGAGTGGAATCTGATGAAACCCCACGTCTTACGAGACTGCGGTAATGCGCCATCGTCGCTGAGGAGGAATATCCATCCTTCACCATCAATTGCCGCCTTCGAAAATGTCGGGATGCTGACGAGACTTCTCTCCGCCCACGACTGCTCCTTTCTAGGTGCAGAAGCAAAGGCAGTCCACACCAACCATGGTTTTTTACTTGCCATCTGGAGGGCGTTTGGATTTCCGGAGACCAACATCTTCAAGTAGTCTATCAAGTTCTGCACGATGCATCTCGGGGTGGCAAGCGGAACAGTCGCTCCTGCCATACCATGGGTACGCGACAAAGTCACAACAGACAAACAATTTATAGGCGCAGAGTCGAATGACAGAACGAATGGGTGAATCAAGGCTTCCATATTGGCGAACAAGTGTCGTTCCCGGCGAAATAGCTAAACCAAGTCCTGATCTGATAGGCCGGAACAACCCATGATAACCAAGCGACGAAGCTGTGATAGTGCCATTATAACACTGCGAACAGTACTTGATGATACATTAGGGTTGAAGGACAAGTTTAGGGATTCCAAGCCCTGGCCCGCCTGCGCCACAATATCAAGAATCTGTTCGGTGGACAGTCAGAAATCCGAAAGATCAAGCGGCCTTCATCGAGCTCATCTCTCGATACAACCTGGCAGAGCAGCGACATTGCAGAGTTGGGGATGGGCCGTATGCCCTTCAAGTGGTTCCGCACGATGTCCAATCTGCCAGGTATCATCAGACTGTCGGCGATGCCAGAGAAGTCATCTGTCTGCAGAGCATACTCCATGGTGGGTACTATGGCCAGGTCCGCCAAGGAAGGGATCTGTCGATTGGGGATCCTTCTCTCGATGTCGATGCTCAGCCTGAAAATCTCGCTTCCGTACTCCGTCGGCCACGACTCAAAGAGAGCTTGTCTGTCGATCCTCTCGTATCCCTGGAGGGCCGTCAACAACGTCTGGATATCTGCTTCTGCATCACCCGTCGTCACTGATGGCGATGGGTAGTATGCGTGTACGTATTCTGTTCCCGACAGAGGGTGCATCTGCCGAGGCTGATAATACGTCGACAATCCTCTAATCGATACGAAACAGTAGGCGGGGTTGGAGGGATCCGTGATGTCGATGACCGAGATACCGTCATCGTTGCCTATCGGCGCGGTCAGCCAGCTCCTCGTATGATTCATAACCATCCCACTCACTACCTGCCTCGGTGCTGCCGACATCAGCTGCTAGAAGATTGACGTGTGAGCCGTAGACCCGGCCGTCGGTGCTCAGATCGGTGGTATATGCGGCTCCAAGCAAGAACGCGACATACGGGCACGGGACAGCAGGGATCTTGGGGTCTTCGTGCCACTGACCGTACTGTTCATCGATACACCGGAGCTCCGCACGCACGATCTCCGCGTTCTCTATCTGCTTGACGAGTACCAGGCAGCGGAGCACCGCCTGGACGGCGTACAGCCCGTAGCATTGCTCGTGATGCAGCGCGGCCACGCATCTGTATCTTGTCTCGCTCTCTGGAAACCCTTTCGGCCTGACTCGAGCGATGGCAAAGATTTGATGGGAGCGGGAAGCCATAGGTTGTCGTGCATCGACCGGAACCTGCCGCGCAGGGAGGATGGGCGTCCCAACCTCAAATTCGGGGCCGAAGCCCGCCAGTGAATAGGTTTAACAGTACACATCTGGGTGTAAATCGTGGCGCGTGAAGCCCCGCAAGGTGGTGTCGGTGGTGTCGTCAAGGTGTCGACTCTCCGTACGTGAAGTCCAATGATCGAGCAGCGTCCTCACGCCTCCGCGCCACCGATTCAGACAAATGGAATGTTCAGCAGCGGCTCTCAGGGACGAAACGTTACGTGAATGACTACAGTACGTCGGCATGTACGCAGCGGAAATCTTCCTTCCCTCAGCCAACTCAGGACTTTCCGACATCGTATTGAAATTTAGCTTCTCTAGCAGAAGTAGGAGTCCGTCCACTAGGAGGCCTCGTCCTGAAGATGTAGCTTCTCAGTTCCTCACTCACACGGATGCAACGATGTCGCAGTTGTGCAGTAACGGAAGCACGGTCATTTATCTGACCGCCCTTCTCTCTGCTGGAGCATTGGCCTGTGCCCGTAGGATGCGGTAAGCGTTTGATGAGTACACTGGTTCAATCGAGTGAAGCACGCGAGATCGGGCCATGTTCCTCGTTGGATGAGCATCGCGCGGGATGCCAATAGCCTCAAACCCCCAGTACAGTATCAGTTTGTCGACCAAGCGTGAGCGATATCATAGCCATGACCTCCTCGCGCATTGGCAGACTGAGCCTCGCATCTGCTCTTCGATGGTGTTCAAATTTCTCAACGTACAAGTTCTTCGGAGAGAACGACATGCGCACCATGGCCTGGGCTTGCCTAGTCGAATCTGGTCCTCTTTTGCTTCCCACTGCAATTTAAATTTTTGACCGCAACATGATGCCTTATGCGTGGCTCAGGCAACGGTGGGCAGCGAAGGCGAGTCGTCCTGTGGACGACAGGAGTAAATTCGCAAATTTGATTAATCTACTATACGTGCATATGTACTAGTAGGTGGTGTTGGTACGTCACCCCCGAACGCTCCGCTACCTCCATCGATATTGGCGTGGGGTATGATATTCCATGAACTGGAGAACTTTGACGAGAAGTCAAGGATTCTTGAATTCTCCGGAAGCTTACAGCACAGCGCTGCGAAATATTGATATTGATAATGAGTCGAGTCTGAATCCTCAACAGGAAGGTTCATAATAGAACAGTGCGGACAGCGTACTCACCGCAAAGTTGATGGTAGAATGACAGCAGCGAGTAACTAGTAGGCAAAATACCTGAAAGCTTGCTTATATCATGACATCTATATGTGCGACACAATCCGAGTCGAAGGGTACTCGGAGCTTCGCCGAACTGATTTGCGTAGCTCCTACTCCACCCATTATCAGGGCGACACATAGGGTCGTGCTCGGGGCATACTACAGTACCCCAGATGCCAAAAGATAGGGAGTAAATATGGATATAAGGCTCACAATAGCCACTGTTGCTAATGAGCGGGTTCTAATCATGGGAAGCACTAGTCTTACCGTGACCGACAATCGAATTCGTCACAAGTGACACTGGCCACGTGGGATATTCGATCTCGATCTCGAAGAATAGACTGTCCGAGTCAACGTCCATGCTCAGGCGCTACTTCAGCCACCAGAAATATTGTATAGCTCGTAATCACTACATGTCGGCTCCTGCAACAGTTACCCAAGTCTCGCCCGACAAAATTTCCATCTTAAATCACCAGCAGTACGACGCCCCCGACACCCTCGCACCTTCCACCGTCCTTCCCTCGCCCCTCGACCAGTTCCGCGCCTGGTTCACCTCCGTCCAGGGCCATGTTCACGAGCCAGAGGCCATGGCCCTCTCAACAGCTACACCCGACGGTCTCCCTTCAACTCGTATCGTCCTCTTCAAACAGCTCGATTCCCGTGGATTCATCTTCTTCACCAACTACACATCTCGTAAATCCCGAGAGCTCGAAGCAAACCCGCGAGCCTCGCTTGCTTTCTACTGGAGAGAGGTGCACCGGAGTGTGAGGGTCGTTGGCAGAGCGGAAAAGGTGAGTAAGGAGGAGAGCGAGGAGTACTTCAGGAGCAGGCCGCTCGGGAGCCGGTTGAGCGCTTGGGCAAGCAGGCAGAGCACGGTCATACAGGACGGGGATGTACAGAAGAAGATGGAGGTGCTTAAAGAGAAGTTTGGCGTGAAGGAGGACCAGCAGGACGCCGACATACCCTTGCCCGAATTTTGGGGAGGATGGAGAATAATACCCGAGTGAGTCTATGATCCGCTACTCTCTATACTTGTGCCGATATTTGTCTTCAGTGAAATCGAGTTCTGGGCGGGCAAGCCTTCGCGAGTCCACGATCGCGTAAGGTACTTACGGGTAGATGGACCTTCAGACGATACACCACAATGGAAGATAGACAGACTGTCCCCATAAATAAAATAAATTGGATTTCTGCTCTTTCTTCGAGTCACTGCTAAGGACGGATATAACAGATACCATCTAGTAGTGGTTAGACATGCACTCAATATTCTAATGCTACTAAACCACAGCTAAAGAGAAAAGACATATGTTACACTACTTTTAGTCGATCGTGCAGATCTACTCCTCCGACACCCTCTCGAAGAACTGCTTCAACGTCCCGCTCAATACCTCCGGCAACGCCTCCACATCCCGAAGCACCACATAATATTCGAACGGGAACGAATCCAGATACCTCTCCATCTGAAGCTCCATCCGCCCATCCTCCGTCGGCTTATAAGACACTTGGTTCATCGACAGGATCGAATTCGCGTTCGCATCCGTGCCACCGATCCCAGCTCCAATCCTCGTCTGCGTATGCAACGAGTCCAGCACGATGAACACAATCATCACCTTCATCTCCTCCGCCTTCCTCAGCACCCGCCGCAGCTTCTCGTGGTCCTGGCATATCCCATCCGAGATGATGATCTCCAGCTGCCACAGCTCGCTCCCGTGCCCGCTCGCCTTTCTCTCGCGCGCTTCCTCGAGGACCTTCAAGCTCGTCTCGACCAGCCTCAGCACGTCCGTCGCCTTCTGCGCAAACGTGAACGCCTCCACGATCCCCGCGCCGACACTATCGTTGAATGCCCCCTGCACGCCGTCGAACCCGTGCAGCACCTCCACGCCCTCGCCGAACCTCGCAATCCCGACCTCGCCGACCTCGAGCTTGCCCAGGGCCTTCGCGACGAGCGCAAGGGTCTTGAACGCCAGCCCGACGCTGCGGCTTTCTCGCATGCTCCGGCTGTCGTCGAGGGCAAGGAGCACTTGGTACTCGCGCTCGCTTGGCCGCATGCGCCGGAGCCAGATCTTATCCTTCGTGTACTCGCTCGCGATGTACGGAATAATCTTTTTCATGTTCAGCCGCTTGCCCATGCGGTAGTCACCCTTGAGTCTCGTCGCACGAGTGGGCTCGAGGATCAGGCGCAGCTGCTCGCAGAGGATCGAGGAGAGATGTAAGGTTAGGTGTGAGTAGTGCGTCCAGAGGGATTGCGCGGTTTCGTGGTCGTGTGCGGAGAGGTAGCTTTGCAAGAGAGAGTCTGTTTGAGCAGAGAGTGCTTCCTCCTCGGCTGGTGTGATATCTTCTCCCTCCTCGGTTGCTTCGGGGCCCGCAAGATCAGCTGGCGGTCGAGCGATCAAAGAGGCATCCTGAATATTGCCCGTGAGCGCACTCTCAAGGTCGTATTGTAGTGCCTC
This sequence comes from Neolentinus lepideus HHB14362 ss-1, assembly GCA_001632425.1. Lineage (NCBI taxonomy): Eukaryota > Fungi > Basidiomycota > Agaricomycetes > Gloeophyllales > Gloeophyllaceae > Neolentinus > Neolentinus lepideus. The sequence goes on from KV425639.1 coordinate 21,318, forward strand.
TCCCGTTGGTTCAGCGTGCAACTCCATCCTGTCCGCAACAGACCTGGATGGTTCCTCTCGAGTAGGCTCATCAACGTCCATAGGCACATCTCCGCCATCCCGCTTCTGCTCCTCATCGACGATATTGAGCTGGCTTAATTGAGCCACCTCTTCGCCTGCGGCAGGACCGAGAGCTTGCATGTCCTGATCTGCATCGTCCGGATGAAGATACTCTACTTGCGAAGGCTGTGCGGTGTCTCCTAATTTTTCGATGGGTGCGTCGGAGCCATCACTACTTTCTTGAATGTCAGCAAAGCGCCGCTGGATCTCCTTGAGCGCTTCTCCTAGGTCGCGGAGAGGATTGGTCGTGATTGCTGCAGTGAGTTCCGAGGGTGCATTGCCTTGCTTTCGGACGCCGGTAGAAGATGCCGCATTGTCTCGACTTTCATCAGATTTCTCAGCGTCCTTGGCGTCGCTCTCTCCAGCCATGGTTTGGTCTGCAGCAGCAGTCTCAGACGACCTATCAAGTCTGTCAATGATCGGATTTGACAGACCGCTGATAACGCCCACTTACTGTTGCTCAACATCTCCGTCCTTTCCGGCTGACCCTTGAGCACCAGTACCTCCACTCTGATCCTCGGATTCGCCTACTTGCGCCTCCTCTTGTGGTGTTGGTCCAGTCATGTCATTTTGAGCATGTCCATCTCCTGCATGAAGGTCGGGCTGGGCAACGGCATCATCCTGCTGCTCTCCGCTAGCTTCCGGGTGGTTGTCAGGCTGATCTGTCTCGATTGGAGGCGATTGTGGAATGTCAGTTTCGCCTTCGTCGAGTGAGCCAGGCGTGTCGTCCACAAGGTCGTCCGGCCCGGCCTCATCTCCTTCGTCAGAGAGCATGTCCTCGTCCTCATCTCCCATCGTGGCGGCCTTCTCTTCTGGACCAAGATCGATATCATCAGGCAAGTCTAACGCATCGCCTTCCGGCACTTGTTCGTCCATGGGAGCGCCGCTCGCGTCGGGATGGCTCTCGTCTGGCAGTTCCTCGTCATTCTCCGGCTGAAGCTGCTCTTCGGACATAGGCTCTTCCTGACTGCTGTTGTCCTTCGAAGGTGCATCCTTCTTGTCTTTAAGCTGCTTGCCGTCCTGTTTGGCCACCATCTCTTCCTTCCCTTGTTGTTCCGGTCGGGCATTGTCACGGTCATCCTGATCCGCTTGCGAGTCATCATTCGGACCATCATCACCCCATAGCTTCTCGTCCACGGCGGACGGGTCAGAGGCGTCCAACTTTCCCGTCTGCTCGTCAATATCTTCTTGTTCATCCTCGGTTCCCTCTTCGTCTTCCTCACTGCGGTCCGGCACATCCTCCAACTCCCCTTCAACGTCGTCGTTCATCTCCATCCCCTCTCCCTTCTCCTCGCTCTCATCATTCTCCTCCTCTTGAGGCTCATCACCTCGCAGGCCTTCGATCTGATTCTCGTCCTCGATCTGATCGCTCACATCATTGGCTCCACTTCCCTGACCCAAACCAACTCCTGACTCATCCACTTCTGCACCTTCGCCTTGCACGTCCTCCTCCGACTCTGACGGCTGGCAAAAGCCTTGAGTCGCTACCGTGTGCATGACGTTACAGAGGACAAAAACGAGTTTCAGAAGTGTCTTGGTCCAATAGCTATGATTGATGAGCTGATCTCGAAGCAGGAGCATGTATCGATCTAGAAAAGGTATAAGTCGTGATAGCTCCACGTTCGCTTCTTCATCTGAAGCCGAACCCAAGTAAGACAACATATTGCCCAGTTTCTGGACAAGACTATCCAGCTTCAGTGAACTCGTCATATCACAGACGGTACGACATGTGTTATAGACGTGTTCGCGACCGTCTTCATCGTGCTCTGCGGGGCTCGTTTCTGGATAAAATTTCAAAAGACTTTGGACTTGGATGAGGAGAGTTTCGACCACAGAGTCGGCGGAATAGTCTCTGCCCGATGGTTCGCCAAGACAAAGTGTGACGGTCGAGGGCAACTCTTGCGACACAAGCAAATCCATGACGCCTGTGAAAAGGTAGTGTAGATGAGGCGCGCCTCGGATCCAGTCGTCGAGAGATGTTTTCAACTCTCGCAGATGTACCAAGCCACTCTCTATGACCCGCTTCTCCTCTAATTGCACGATTTAGTAACGCTGGAATAACACAGATGATATGACGAACCTTGCAGCACCACCGCGGGTGACGTCAGTCGTACATTGTGTAGTACGCTACGAACACTCTTTTGCCAAACTTTCGTTGTTTCCACTGCACGCTCTACGTGGGAGGCAATGGGCCACATGGCATCTTCAGAAGCGCCATTCGATCCAGAGTCTCGCACCTCCTGCAAAAGCTCCTCAAGTGCACTTGCAACTTTTGCGAGAACAACTTTGAGCCGGGTCACAGTGTTGACGCCCTCTGCCCCTACTTCCTCCCCCTTGGGCGAGGCTCTCAGCATACTCAAGCGCTCTAAGGCATTGAGAAGGCACTGGTAAGGTTGAACTGCCCCCGCTAGCCTAAGGGGTTGCATTCAGACACTCGTGCCGTCATCAATTTTTAAGGAGTACTCACCGAGTCCTCGCATGTAAAGCCAATGACAGTGCAGACTCTAAAAAGCCGATGCCTCTTTGCAAGTCCCGCGTCGTCAGGTCCGGGTTGTGGTTGGACAGACTTCCCCGCAGCTCTGGCAGCAGGGTATTCAGGCGATCGAGATAGTTGTCGATTTTCTCAGCAGAGAGATACGCGGGCACGGTGCTGATGATGGGTTGCTCGCGCATCCACCGGCAGTCGTTCTGTCGGCTTAACACCTCGGGCTTCATATTCGCACTGAATCCTATCCGTTTCAGCTCTTTGAGAAGATCAATCCATGCTTTGCGTTTCCGGACGAGAAGTGCTTTCTGCTGTTTGACCCGTTTGTCAGAGGTGAGATTTCTGGGAATGGATATCGCGGCTAGGTTCTGAGATGTCGCTATAATTTCCGTTGTCAAGTCGTTGAGCGAGTTCGCGTTGTGAGACCGCAACGAGGGACGCATGCGGCCGTCGATCAGACTGTGGAATCTCTGAAGTGTACGATTCAGATTGAGCAAGTGCTCAGGACCACTCGATCTATTGCTAGGACTGAAGGTTTGGATCACCAATGGTTGGGAGTCTGAGAACTCGACATGGTCGTTCTTCACAGTATCATCGGGTTTGATTCGAGCGGACTGCAGAAGCGGCACTATTGACTGACGAAGAATGTCCTTGAACTTGCGTATAATCTTATATAGCTGATGATGTGTCCTTTTCGCACTCTGCTTTAGGGCTTGTACATTGATATCCTTCCAGCTTGCCAGCTTGATGAATTCGTTGATCTCCTTCTCAAGGATGCTTCTTTGCTGCATCAAAGATAACTGGATCCGGTCTGAGAACTGAGAGAAATATCTCCAAGTATTCGTTAACAGAACATGCGAGTGGGACAGGACAATCTTCACACGGCCATCATGCGAAGAAGCTAGTAGACTTGTGAAGGAGGCGAACGAACCGAGCAATTGCATCCGTTTCTCAAATTGACCAAGTGGACTAGACTTGATGAATTCGTCGAGGAGCGGTACAAGAGACTGCAGATAGCCATCCAGACCCTCTGGCTTATCCACAAAGGACAGGACCCCTCTTACGGCGGCCTCGTACAAGCGAAACCACCATTGAGAGGCTTCCTGTTCAAATACGGTGGCCTGGGATTCCAATAGTCCCTGCCAGCTCGAAAGCTCGTAGCGCCTCCATTCGACAATTAGAGAAGTAAGCGACATCCGGTGAACATGCAACGTATTCTCGCGGTTCGCGAACATCTCCCAGTCATCCGTCTGCAACAGCAACTGTTCTAAAGCTGACAAGATCTTTGCCACCGGACTCTCTAAGTCTAAAGTGAGAATGAAGTCGCATCGACTCTTCAGGTGTTGCAGTACCATTTGGTCAGGCCAGTCCTCAATCAGCGCATTCAGTCGATCTCCGAGGGAAGAGAGAACGTCGAAGGCTTTCTTAACCTCGGGGATGTTCGAATCTCTGTAGAAATCAAGACTCCTGTTAGGCATGCTCGTGGTGAATCCGAGTAGCTTATCCTGAAGAAGGGCTAGTTGGTAGTGCAAACTGTCTGCGTCAAGTGTCTCAGGAAGCCCGCCGTAATTATGAGACACTAAGGCTTGCAGCGCATGTCTCCGTACATTCTGGAAGAAAGGTGCAGTGTGCTCATTCATTTGGGACGTTGCGAATAAGTGAATATGAGCTTTCAGAAGGATATGGACGTGCGATATATCCACGCCCGCTGATATTCGATGGTCTGTAGAGCCCTCGGACGACGGCTCCATGTCGAAAATATCATCAAAATTCGGGAACAATGCTTGAAACTCGGCCTCCTGGAGCTCTGCCTCGTCAGTCCCATTCTTCTTGCCATCCTTCTGTCTGTAGAGAGAAGTCGAAGCGTGCTCTGCCTCTTGCTCCTTGGCTCGGTCAATCAGCCAGAGCCTGCATATCTGATCATAGAGAGTGTTGACAAGAGGTAGATGCGCAGTTATGTCTGCACCAGCAGAGATGTCCAGGACAGCAGCTGCGAGCTTCAATAACGGCGACGAAAGCCCGTTAAGTCCGGGTGCTTGTAAATGAGCTAGACCAAGGATCCGCTCGCTGCTGTGAACCGACGGGAACGCCACAAGTGCAGACGTAAGATGGTATGCACTTTCCAAAGACTCATGTGACAATTCCGTCATGATGCGCAGACCAAGCCTCATGTATAGAAGAGCCAATTGGAGTGGACGGGCTATATCAATCAAGTCCGGATATGCGGTCTCTAACCTGTGATAGAAACCAATGATAGACTCTTGAAGCACTTGCTCGCGTAGGTGTGCATCAGGCTCTGACGCAACCACAGCGGAGAGAATGGCATCGACTTTTTGCCAAGCGAAGACCTGCGTTTGGAACTGCCAAACTTCGGACCAGAAAGCATGCACCCGTGACACATCATAGGCGCCCCTATCTAGCGGGAGTCTTTCCCGGGCCATGCGAGCGGTGTTGCTCTCGAGGACGTTCTTCAAAATGGTTATTACGGTATTCGTGTTTTGACCCGTAATGTGGTCTTCAAGACTTGTTTGTAGGTTGATATGCTCCGAGATAACCTTGCATATGTCCTGCAAAAACTCAATTGTGCAGCCTTTGATCGCAGCAGGATCCAGGGGAACATCGGGCACATAGAGATCAAAGAGCATTCTTGACAAACCAATCCAACTGCGCCCCAATGCTTCAAGAGTGGCAGGTCTAGGTTGTGACTCATCACAGAGTGATAGGACGGTACGGCGAAGGTGGCGTTCGAAGCATATTTTGAGGCTTGTATTATCGCTATGTTCAACAAATGAGACCAGACGCTGGGCAAACTCCTGAGTCCGTCCATCGAGGGCGGCCCGCAGTTCTTGGACATCATGCTGGGCAGATGTATCATCGGAATTGATCACAAGGGAAGAAATAGCCTGGTGGTAAAAGCAAGTTAGACTGCACTTGAACAGACGCGTTTGGTAAACGTACCAATAGCACCGATTGAAGCTGAACGATAACCATTTGAGAAAGACGTGATGCCGAGTTCGAACGCTGTGAGTGTATCAAAGTCCTGTGTCTACGAATGGATGCTTCGTACGCATTTATGCACGATAAGGGACGACGTCGCCCGTCACTACGTGGTGGCCTCGATGTTAAGGAAGTTAAGTGAGGACGCGATAACAAAAACTAACCTCTTTATGATGCTACAATATAATTCTACCGGATGTAATAAGGTCGAAGGACCATCAAAGTTCTGGCGTTGTATGAGACAATGGGGTCCCCAGCTTTTTAATCCACTTACATGATCCTCGAAGGATGCGCACCATAGCGCCTGTAGCCACTCCTTCTGAACAGCAGCCAGAATGGACGGCCGATCTGGGACGAAGAATGAGATCAGTCAGTTCTGAATGTTATCATGAGTTCGACGTACAAAGCTCCGCATCTATCGCCCAGATGGCGTGCTGATAAGGCAGCATCCGAAGGAGCGACTCTCCAGGATACAGGCAAACCAGGTCAATGACCTGCTTCACGTTACGCAGCCCGTCCGCCGCCAAGAACTGCCCTACTGTGACTAGAGCGCTTAATTCAACCATAAGCAAGGAGGGATCTGCAGGGTAGTGTCGTGGTGCCATGTTTCCGCTATTCCTATCAGGCAGCCGCTTGAGATATTTTAATATAATATATCACCCTGGAGGTAAAGTCAGCTCACCTCTTTCAACTGATCGGAAAGTAGAGTCGATGCATTATCGCTCATCGCAGAAGGACCCGCATTGAGTGCCCGTACAGCGAGGGCAGAGAATATACTAGCGCGATCTGTTACCTCTTTAGTCGCAGTCGCGATTCTAGAAAGTTGGTGAAACCCACCTTTCACGAGACTGAGTCGCTCTGGATCGCACAATACTTCATTCACTCGAAAAACATCCTCAGCAACTGCGCCGATACCCAACAAGTTCGACCAGATCTGACTCAGGCCGAACCCCGCGTTCGTTGACGTAGAGTTCTCCAGTGTTTTCATCGCCTCTACAACATCTACGAATGCGGGTGAGGCGATGTGTACTGCATCCTTGATCCATTGGACAACTGCGCTGGCAGCGGAATAGTCAAAATGACCTGTGTTAGTGACTCTCGCGAGGTACCATACTATTTCCTGGAGTTGGACGGCTATTTTGATGTGATCCTGTGATAATGTATGGATACAAACTACCAGTCAAACATAACACCATTTCGACGTACCATTGCTTCCTTGCACTGCTGGGGCTTGTATGTCTCCACCATGCGATGTGTCAGAGTGCGTATCGCCTGTACTAGTGCGCAGGCCTCCTGCAGCCCTCGGAGTTCATGATGTTCAAAGGTCAATCCAGGAGTCGATACCGGTAACTTCCAAGATTCTGACACAGGCAGGTCCGAATTGCTACGCAAGTCTTCACGCTGTAGAGCGCCGATGAGATGAAGCATATTGACAATTGCCTCTCGCTCGAGGTGGTCGTCATTCTCTCTCATAAGCTTTGCGCTGTGATTGAAGAACATTTCTATAGGCTGAAAAAGGAGTGAGCACTAAAGTTGCGTAAAAACGATGGCAATGGAAGCACACCTGAGCCAATAACAGCTCTTGTGGAAAGTTCCACTTGGCGCCCAATCGCTCAACTAAATGTGTATGTAGTTGATGAAGACGGTCGGAAGTGAACTGGTGCGTCAAAGCTGCAGTTCGTCGAGCCTTTTCTACTTGAGACTCAGGCACGAAAGAGACTAGAACACGCAGGTATTGTCGTTGACGAGTAGGGGCGAATGTATAACCGAAGAAGTAGGATAACGCATTGCTGGTCACTGGTTCCAACCGGTGCAGCAAAGGCGTCAACGGCGCATCACGAATAACAGAAGCGAGGCGAGAGTCAGATTGCACCAAAGCAGGCGACAAGGGGCTAACATTGACTCCTGAGGCATTGGGAGCACGATGTATGCCTCTCCGCTGAATTTCATGCAAAGCATGTTCAAGCAGCACGTCACCCTCTGTGGAATGAAGAGCTTCCGGAATTCGAAAGTATGAGTGGAGTCCACGTCGCTCCTCCCGTTCGGCCACAGATATTTCCACACCACGATTGCGCATGGCCCGGGACAGTTCGCCATATTGGGGATCAAGGGACATGAATAGACGAAATTGGGGATGAGGTACTATTGTCTCGACTTGACCCGCCACCTGCCCTTTCTCGTTTAAGGTCAAAACGCCGCCAAGTTCACATAATGAGTTCAACCTATCCAGGACAGATGGACTGCAAAGATTGGCGCCATCAAGAAGTAGCCAATGACCAGACTTCATGGCTTGTACCAAAGGTCCATCTATCCAGGCGAAACGACCAGTTGCGTGTCCACCCGCGAAGAAGTCGTCGACAGCATGACGGACAGAAGACGCTTCGAGATTGATTTTTTGGTCATTCAGATTGAGGATAACTTCCAACACTGCCCTCACTGATTGAAGAACCGAAGCTAACGCCTTAGAAGAGGACACTTCCCGAAGTGCCCTGATGACTGAATGAACCGTGTCGCCCATAGAAAGTGCAACGCCCAGAGGTGTACTAAACACGCGGGAGAAGAGCCCCAAGATCTTAGCAACGACGTCTCTAGCTCTGGCTTCTTGATCGTCTTGCTCGAAAGTCCCCAGTATATCAGAGATATCAGTAGCGCTGTTCACAGACACTTCATGCAACTGATTGCCAGTCAAGCTGGACAGCAATCTGATCATTGTTGATTTGCCAGAATCGCGCGGCCCCGTCAGTATGACCAACCAACCATAGTTCACACAGCTCCCAATTGTCTCCAAGGCTCCCAATTGTGCCGGAATAATGGCCGGATTACGAGTGTTCAACAATGGTTTGCGCCGAGTCAGGACAGCATGGCCAATCTGGAGATACTCTGGAGTGAGCGACCAGCGAGGGACGCTCCGCTCAGGAATCTGCGATTGAAAAACCGTTTCGAACAACGCAGATGCGGCATCCCTATCAATCTGAGACCTGAATCTCTGCAGATATACTGTTCGAAGATGCTCCACAGGATGTAACAGATGCTCGGTACCTTTGAGCAGTTCACCCCATCGAATCACGTCTCTCAAGTTGAACTCCCACGGAGCTCCAGCCGTAGCGAAGGAACGGCGAAGAGTAATCTCTTCATTGATCCGCGAGTTGTAGGAGATCATGGCTTGTAACATATCAGAGCTGTAATCGGGGAAAAGATGCTTGCAGACAAGTGAGAGATCCTGGGGCGACAGTTCTTCAATGTAGACTTTTGTAAATCTGTTCAAGAACGATTTAGGCAGACCCTTCCTACCACCACCCTGGTGCAACGGATTCTGGGCAGCAAACACGCGGAAATAGGGATGGCGGGGGAAGGTTCGTCCAAGCTCTGGTATATAGACAGTACCACGATGATCAAGAACAGCATTTAGACCTTCTAGCACGGCTTGAGGAGCGAGGTTCATCTCGTCTAAGAGAACCCAGGAGCCTTCTCGCATTGCCTTGAGGAAATCTGCATCCTTCCATACAAACTCTCCCGGTTGGCCTCCCTCCACGGGGAAATCAGAGCCGAACAAGTCTATCAGATCACTCTGATCGCTGAAATTTATACGGTGAAGCTTGAACCCGCAAATATTGGCCAATGCAGTTATAAGACTAGTCTTGCCTACACCGGGGCTGCCTTCAAGAAGGATGGGTTTCGGCAACTGGCACGCCCGAACTACTCTCATGACGTTGTCCAAGGTAGTGGGGGCTTGCAAATAGAAGCCGTGCCTTCGTACAGGGAGAGATCCCTTGCGAATGGCGAAAGTTCCAAGCTGGACAAACTGAGAAGCGTCGTATGCCGGAGTGTGCATCAGCGAGAGGTCTTCGGGTAAAGGTACAAGGCTTCGTAGTTTAAGAATAGCTTCCTCCTTTAACCGTTGAATAGCTTGGGCTGAATGTGACGCAACTTGGGGAAGCGACGCCAACCCATCTAATATCGTCATATGAGCAGCATGGTGCTAGCCGATACTTTAGCTTTGATCTAGTGCAGTTGTCACAGTACTCACGAAAAGTTCTGTTGGAGAAGCCGATGCTCCATCATCTGGTCGGTAAGTGGAATTCAAGAAGGAAGTCCAAGCCTAAAGAGAGGCGTATAAATATAAATTTTACTGTCATGATCATGGGCCATACCAACAGATCGCGCAAACTAAGCAAGGTACAATCACCGACTCGGTCCACAATCCACTCGGCAAAGTCGAGTAAGGGAGCGGTATATGCTTGCAGATGCTCGTGCTGCCAAAGATTATGGATGATTTGCTCCAGATCACGCCGGTCCACAATTGGTGGCACCCAAATCTCTGTAAATCTGTTCCGCAGGGCGGGAGACAGCTCCTTCTTTCCATAGTCTCCCCCAGGGTTCATTGTTGCGACTAGTTTGAAGTCGTCGACGGCCCTCAAGACCGGCTGATCAATATCTTCGCCGCCCTTTTCCGCAAGCACAATAGTCCGACTGGGTTCCAAAACGCTGTTCAAACGTTCAAGAACCGAGTCATCCGCCAATGATATCTCATCTAGAAGAGTGACGTCGCCCTTCTTCATTGCATGAATCAGGGGGCCGTCACACCATTCGAATAACGCAGTGGCCTGGATTACCTTCTGGCGAGCGTCCTGTATGACTCGAAGATGGCCCGGACTGATATCACTAGACCTTATGAGTGCCTCCAGTACTGTCTGGGCGTCTGCAATATCGAAGACATCTTCTGTAATCCCAATATCGCGCAGAAGGGCAACCACTTCTTCAAGAACTCCAGCTTCTGCAGAGGCGCGATTACGGACAGGTCGTAATCCTCCGATTAGATCTGCAGTTTCCGTGTTCAAGTGACAATTGATGGTATGTAAGTGCTTCGAGATATTCTCAGCATAAACTTGACATACAGACGTCTTCCCCGAGCCCGTCTCGCCGACCAAAAGAACAGGCTCATTGTATTTGAGCGCCCGACACAGCAGCACGAACAATCGGCGCATAGCTCCCGTCCAAATAAGACCAGGCTGTGGCGGGAGTCGGCATCCCAGATACTCGGATAACTCTGTGCTAGGTTTCCCGAAATCATAGATATTCTCTTCGTCGATTGTGACCTTCATTATGGACTCGATGACCTCCTTCACTACGGACTTGTCGTCTGCCCTACGGGCTCGTTCCGCCAACAGCATATATCCGTCGTTGGCTAACTCCTGGTATCCTATTGCAGCTCTGCCCGCCCAGCGAAAGAGGTCACGCAGTGTGGCAAAGCCATGTTTGCTCTCGAAGACACGGCTCGTTTGCCTCCGTTTCCGCAATTCACCGAAGACTGCAACAATCCGTTGTCCATAAGATGGCGCAATCCGACAGCGTTGACACAAAATTGTCTCCAATTCTGCTTGGGGCACATCTTCAAAATGCACCTCCAAGAATCGATTCCGGAATGCCCGTGAGAGGACCTTCCTACCGCCGTAAAGCCCAGGTGGATTTTGTGTCGCGAACAACATGAAGTGCGGGTGTGGCTGAATCACTTCCTGCGTCTCGAGAATCATCAATTCACGGTTGTCGTCCAGAAGCCTGTTCAAAGCCTCCAGCACATCAGTGGGAGCAAGATTGAGTTCATCCAAGACAACCCAGTGACCGTATCTGAGAGCATGCACCAGTAGTCCGTCTTTGAATATGAGCTTACCAGTTTCGGGGTCTGGGATATACGTTCCTATATATTCTTGTATATCTGTGTGTTCGTGGTTGTTGATACGCACGAATCGATGACCTGTCCGTCTGGCAAGATATTCGATGGAACTAGTCTTCCCACTAGAAGTAGGACCCTCGATCAGCACGGGAAAGCGACGTGTGGTTATTATCCTGGCTAAGTCAACGAGTTTTTTCTCGACAGACGGTGTCATGATGTAGTCGTCAACGAACTCGTCCGATATTGTACCCTTTTCCAGGTAGAATGGGCCCAGTTTCACGTACTTCGATGCAGACTCGGAAGGGGGCGGGATAGGTTCCCTCGATAACAGCGACCGAGGATTCTTCACGCCAGATAGAAGATGGTTCTGGGCGATGGACATAGCAACTTCGACGCTGGGACCGTTTAACACCATGGTGAAGGCCATGAGACAACCTTCCCATAGTGCCCGCCGTAAACCAAAAGATGGAGTCATATTTGAAGCAAAGGTTAATGCTCGGGCCAGAGTACGCATACTATAATGAGGTCTATGGTTCGATCCGTCAGCGACCTCACGTCCATCCGCCAGTTTCTTCATCGCTGTGTAGTATTCGGCTACGTCCATAATGGCCGCTTTATCGTTGACGGCACTGGAGCCGATATACTGGGAGACGATACTCAGCAATGTCTCCCTGTCCGCGTCTGGTGGTGAGACTTGAATCTCAGTAAAACGAGAGCGGACGGTTGGAGGAAGGTCTTTCTTGCCAACATCGGTCGCAGGGTTCATGCAAGCAAACAAGCGGAAGTCAGGGTGCCTCGGAACAGGCTCAAGATGGCCCTGTTCGGTCAGTGTAATTGAACCATTAGGATCGTGAAGTAAGCTGGATATACACTCCAAGGTCTCCGAACTAGCAAGGTTTATTTCATCCAGCAAAATCCTGCGCATTCATGTCAGTCATACATTGCAACATATCCCTTCAAAACTCACCAGTCTCCCGACCTCAGTGCCTTTACCAGCGGCCCTTCAACAAAAGAGAAGGCGAATTTGCCCTTGCCTTGCACAAATTGCACATCGAACTCCTGGACTCGCTTATAGAAGGCGTCCCAGTCGGCGGACGAAGCATTCCAATGTGTCCTGCGGCGTTTCCGTGGTGCGGATGAGTCCAGCTGATCACCCGAAATTCTTTTGTCAAGCTAACGTGAGCCCAGAGATAGCAAGGTATGAAGTAGTGCTTGGAACCTACTTCGCTTCCGGGGTAGCCTCGCCCTTGACCTCGATCCTCTCCTTCGCCATCCTAACCGCCTCTTTCCACAACCCAGCAGCCCTTTTCCACTTTGCGTCAGCCACGGCCTTCCTCACCGCTCCCTCAAACTTGGCATTCTTCTTCCGGCTGAACGTCAACCCAAACAACTCCGTGAACTGTTCATGCAGCTCATATGCCGGCACACGCGCCTCCACCGGTTTGAGTCCACCAAGCAAATCTGAGGACTCCGTCTGGTGAGACAGGTTGAGCGAGATCAACGGCCGGCTTAAGAGATGAGCTAGGTGTGTGATGACACTAGTCTTTCCGGTACCAGTCTCACCAGCGAGAAGGACTGGCTCGCGAAGGGAGACAGCAGTAGCAATGCGGTTTAATAACAGCACAGCAGGCCGATGCATAGCGAAAGGCCTGGTCGAGACACTTTCGACCGGCCCTCGAATGATAGGTTTAGCTGCCAACCTCGTCCGACCGATCCTCACGACAGATACTTGGCCATTGATATCCTTCTCAATATCCAGCTCGGGTGTCCTGCCATTCAATACCCACTGGCACCGATCTGGTGCAAGGCCCAGCTCCTCCCCGATTTTTGCGGCGACAGCCAGATTGTGCGATCGCGCAGATGGAGTAGCCGCCTCGATCGCAAAGAAAACGTCGCGCGCCTCAAGGTACATCTCCTCGCGCAGGCTTGGGTTCGGGAAAATCGCACTGAGTGCAGGTATCGCGCCGTCGTTCATGTCCATATCCATCGGATGGTAGGAAGGTGGTAAGAGGTTGACCAGGCGGCTGCAGAATTTCTCGAGCTCCCTGACACCAATTTCCCTCGTAGATGGAGTATTCCCCAGCGCACGTGTGGCTTCCCACATGCGAATGAATGCACGCGCAGGGATGCCCGCAAGACGAGGGAAGCGAGAGTCTATGATCGACTGAAGCTCCTCCGCCGTCGGCGGGGGCACCACCACCTCATATAACTTATTCGACCCAAAGAAGATCGCAGGCGGGAACTTCCCTGGACGCGACTCCACCACGGACCTAGTCGCAAAGACCGCGAACTCCTCGTCAGCCTCCACACGCCCGCGGTTGGGCACATTCATCGCCGCTCGTCCGCCAATCCACTTGCCCATCCCAAGTGACTCAACCAACGGCTTGATGATGCCCAGGACTTCCGTGGATGCCCGGTCAATATCCCTGAAAACGACCCACTTGCCTTCTCTCATCGCGCGCACGAGGACACCTTCGCGCCATTCGAAGGTGCCTGGGCTAGTGGGTGAGGATACGTATGAGCCTAGAAGGGAACGGGGGTCGAGAGATGTGTCGGCTAGTTCGATTACGACCAGCTGATTCGGTACCTCAGGGTAGAGGGTGGACGCTAGATAAGACAGAAGTAGGGACTTCCCAGATGAGGGCGGAGATGTGAGAAGAACAGGGAGACGAGTAGACAGTCTGAGTGTGATTGCTCGAAGCGCATCGCGAGCTGTTGTAGTATGAATCAAGTGGGAAGGCTGCGGGGGACCACCGGAGCTTCGCAATAACAGCATTCCATGAAAATTTGCTAACCGAGGACTAAGAGATAGAGGCTCCACGGTTTCTTGTCCTTCGGTAGCATAGTAATCCTGCCACTCCTGGGCAATGGCATTCCTCGCCTTACTCAGCCTGTATTCCTCCACTGCAGGCAGCATCCATCCGTCAATCTCCTTCCGGAGACCATTTACGTCTTCTCCAAAGCTCACAGGACAATCTTCTCCGCACAATTCTCCAAGAATCTGCTGCTCTAGCTTTTCCCTCTCTGCTTCACCCATACCAACGTGGAGCGAGTAGCACCTTATTGCGAGGAGGCATGCTCCGCGATCCGAGTGGGGAGTATAGAATAATTTGGCGAGGTACGACGCAGACCAGAGCAACTGATCGGGTAAGAGACGATTTGCTTGCAAGATGCGGTAGTACGCGACAAGCAAAGCGTGAAGTCTGTGTGGACCATCTTCATCTAAGGAAGGAGCCGACACAAGGAAGGCTAGGGGTCCGTCTTTCGGAATCCATTGGCGGAGAAACTGAAGGAATATGCTACAGAAAGGGGTCAGAAAAGCGCGAAACACGCTGGAAATCTGACAAGACATACTAGAACAATTCCTCGTGAGGTTGTATAAGTAAACACAGTGCGACAAATTTTTCTTCAGCATCACTTCCATCGTCCAGCCAGCGAATGCATAGCTCCAGTAGTATGGGTCTGAAGGTATCCGCGACTAGGAGTGTAAGGGATGGCACGTAGAGAAGTCGCGAGAGTAGGGCTAAGAGTTGCTCAGGCGAAGATATCTGCTGCAGCGCTGCAGCGTGAGGGGAGTCGGCAGGGATTGTAGAGAGAAGCACGCGAGTCTGTTTCTTCCAGTTGATAGTGCTTGGATCGTGAATAGTCGTGACAAGATCCATGGCTTGCCCTCACAAATAGACCAGTATTAATGCGCGAAGGTCTGATGGGATATCCAAAGCCGGCAGGTGCACAGTAAACCAAGGACTCCAACGATTGTTTACGATATTTTCGGGTGGTTCGTGACGAGTTGTATTAGACAAGACTATGGACCGGACGTGCTCTGTATCTCTCTGTGCGGACTGAGGGCAAAAATTGGAGGCAAACTTCACTGGCTAAATATTATAACTTCGGGTCGCTGAGCCACGTGGGGCACTGAAATCCGTAATGGGTGGCTGTGCTGCTACTTAGTGCGGACTCTTCGGAAGCCCCTCTCTTGCAGGACGAGCTTTCTGTCTGTCATCATGAAGGGCGAGCCTCTCTGTGACGAGCACCTAGAACTACCCCGACATATTTCGGACGATGTTGTGGACGAGGAGCGGAAGGGACTGCTCTCTGGCGTCCAGGCTAATGATTCCGCATCGGACATCGGTAACAGGCAGCCTTGGACCAAGAGGATTTTCCTGCTGGTGTCTGCTGCTTTATTACTGCTTGCTGGTGCGGATTATGTAAATTTCATCTCTCTCGAACCTCAAGCTCCAGATTCAATCCGTGATCTGACACTCTCAAACGGCACACATGAGTTCAAGAAGACAGTCTTGATAGTTTCAATCGATGGCTTACAGTACGTGACGTAAGGGTTAATTTTCCATGCGTCTTACCTGAACTGCGTACTTAAAGGGCTGGCTACCTCGACCGAGGTCTCACTCCTCATCTTCTGGACATTAGCAAGAAGGGTTTACGTGCCAAGTTCATGAAGCCCATCTTCCCGGTACGTCGTATCTGGTTGTCTGGTCTTTCCTTATGTGATTATTTACTGCTATACGTAGACATTAACATTCCCGTAAGCTCCCTGCCCTCCATTGCTGACGACTTTTGCTGACGTGGTGCCGTGAAGTAATCATTGGGCACTCATGTACGACTGATCTCCTTTTCTTCGGTACCTGATTGTTAACCTTAGATATATAGGACCGGGCTCTACGCAGAGTCACATGGCATTGTGGCGAACGTATGTCGGTCTCCTTAGCCACAATCTGTCTTCCTGAGCATTTGCATACTGCAGAACTTCTGGGACCCAATAACGGGGACCGAGTTCCACTACAGCTCCGCGGCACGATCATGGAATGCGAGTTGGTGGTTTGGAGAGCCTGTATGTCACGCTTGAGATATCTTGACATGTTCGCCTTACTAATTTTTCTGTTTAGATGTGGGAGACGGCAGGTAAAGCAGGACTGATCACCGCAAACCTTATGTGGTCAGTATATAGTTTCCATTCTGTCTATCACGGTCTTACATTCCCACCAAGGCCTGGACCACCTGAGACAAGTCGAGGGTGGAGCCCTACTTACTTCGTCCCATGGCGGGTATGTATTGGACGCCCTGTTGCTTGACACGAAACCATGACCTTCCGCACGATGTTAGGATAAGGTTCCCCTGTCAGAGAAGCACGATCAGATCATGTCTTGGATTGACCTGCCGCTGGAAAGCAGGCCCCAGCTAATTATGGGTAGGTCTTGTTTCTTCTGGGCTATTGACACTTACGCACTAATGATATAATTATTTCCACAGCATACGAGCCCTCACTCGATCAAGCTGGCCACCTTGCAGGGCCCAACTCCACCCTCGTCAACGTGCGTATCCCATCCTTTAACTTCTCTTTGTCCTACACCTTAGCATTATGTCCTCCAGAAAACCCTAGCTTACGTCGACCGTTTTGCCAAAGACATCCACGGCTCTCTCGCATCCCGAAACCTAACTGACATTGTCGACGTCGTCTTCCTTAGCGACCACGGTATGACTGATACGAGCCACCCTACCTTAATCTACATGGACGACATCATCGGCGTGGACGGGTATGAGAGTATAGAGCACGAAGATGGTATGGCTCCTCTTCTCCCTTTTCCTTCCCCCTCCTACTTTTGAATCATACTTATATCTATGCTCGAATTTTCTACAGGCTGGCCATCAATGGGCATCCGCTTTGCCCCTTCGGTCGACTCGGCCAAATACCTCGAGATTCTTCTGGGCGCGGCCAAGGCGAACCCAGAGAAGTTCGACGTTTATACGCACGAGACGATGCCTAAGCGGTATCATTTCTCTGATAACAAGCGGATAGCTCCGATATACGTTGTTCCGAAGATGGGATACGCGCTTACGACGAGGAAGGAGGGTGATGTTGGGTTTAGTAAAGGGGTGAGTCTTCCCTCTTGTCCTCCGTCATTTATTTGGTCATGTCGCTCATTGTACCACGTAGAACCATGGGTATGACAATAACGAGTCGACTATGAACGCTATGTTCGTCGCGCATGGTCCTTTCTCATCAGTAACGAAAGTGCTCCACCAACGGAACTCGCAGTCGCTCGCTAAGCGGCTGTTAGGCAACCCTAATGAGGGGTGGCATTCCACCGATGACGATGTATATGTTATGGAGGGTTTCGAGAACATCAACATCTACAACTTAGTAATGAAGTTGCTGCGTATTGAGGATTTTGCAGCGCCGACGAATGGTACGGAGGGATTCTGGAATAAGTACTTTTAGAAGGCCGGGATTACTTTAGTAGATGTCAATGATTTCGAAATCACTTAGTCTATATAATATAGAGGCAAGCTCTTCCAGCTTCAGATGGCATTATGCATCGAATATGTAATTGTAATAGATCCAAACGCAAGCCGAGCACTATCTACGCCTCATTAATCAACTTATCGTACACAAATCCTCATGCATGTACATTATATCCACATCATGATGAGTCGTAAGTAATATCTTCCAGCCTCCTTTCAGCCTCAGTGCCCCTCCGCGTCAAATACCGTATTAGCCGGCAGATGCTCACCGGTGGCTGTGGGGACATACGCAGCCTCGGGCAAGCCGCTCTCGTCGAGCCCCTCAGCAGCCTCGATGACCTCATACAGCCGCGATGCCACCTCGGGCGGAGGGACGCGGCCACTGAGGATGTCCTTCGCAGGTACGGGGGAGCCGTAAAAGTCACGGTTGGCATCTTTGCGCTCGATGAGGACAGTGCCTTCGAGTGATAGACCAGCGAAGAGACCTGACGATGGGACGTGAGATATGACGAATCTGGGGACATCTTCAACCCACCACGTACCTTTAGACTTAGAATACGAGAATACAGGTGCGGGGTGCGCTAGAGCTGTTTGCACGCTTCCACCGGTGCCGATAGGCCCAGCAGTGGCGCTGACATTTCCACCGATGGTCACATTGCCTCCCATCGAGAACGCCTTGACAGCCTCCTCCGTGTTCAAAACGATAACGAAGTCCGTGATATCAGCGCCAATCTGCAGACCCCAACCGACACCACCGGTCACGATACATGAAGGAGCTGACCATGAGCCATCAGGAAGGCGTGCAATGACCAGGCCTGAGCCCGCTTTGCCAGAGAACACGAAGCCAGCCTTAATGACCTGAAAGATAGCGAGACCTGCGAGACTCGATGGTTAAATAGACGAGAATGCAATGTATACAAATAGCGCTCACCCCGTGCGTGCTGTAAAACGGCCTTGGGAATGGAATTCAGAGCGGATTCAGGATGATCAGGATCCGCTAAAACGATGATCTACACCGTCGGTGTTCATGTATACTCCATGCCACAGATAGCACATACCCAAGAAGGTCGCCAGTATCTTTGCCGCCTTCTCCGCCTCGCCTGGCAGGCTGAACCCCTGTACGAAGTCCCGTCCCTCACTCGCTACCTTGTTTCCGCTCTCGCGGATGAAGGTGGACGCCTGTATGCCGGCCTTCTGTGCGCCCTTCTTGAACTTGTCAAGCATAGACATTTTGAATTGGTACTAGTAGATCAGTGGTATAAGAAAGATGTCAAGTACTCCGTGCGACCGCGCATGGCGGTGACGCACTTGAATTACAACCTCCGTATTAGGTAGCTTCGGAGGCAGTGCATTCGATTCGAAGCTTTTCGAGCGCTCGTAATATATTCCAGTCACTTTCTTCGCATCAGGTACACTCTCATCGCAGTCTTTTGCTAGCTACTTGAAGGACTACCACTTTCTAGGCCACAGTGCAGTGTGAAATTCATTAGAAATATACGACACGTTTCGTGACATCGGTGAACTCGAGGCTACATATTAGTCTCACGCTGCATTCAATAGAAACAGGATTACTGGCGAGAAAGAACATGAGTAGTGTGAGTCGGCTGACAGCTACCATGTAGTTGAACGACTCTGCACATCGGTGATCTGATCTTCAAAGATTTCGATATCATTACCGGCCTCATATTTACCTTTTTCGACGTCAAATACTGCGAGGACGGATACAAATACCAGCCACAAAATGTCGTCTGCAAAATAACGAAGGCCCTACTGGTAGCATGAGCACACTATCGAAAGAGGTTGCGTGTAACATGCAAACCTTCTCCCCGTGCCGAAGGCAGCAATGGGATATTCGTCCCCGACATTCGTATACGATGACAGGAATCTCTCCCACTTGAACTTGTAATGTCCGGAGTATACGCGGTCGTCGTGTTGAATTAGTATATTCATGATTATCCGCCAGAGATCTGAAGGGTACCATGTTTTCATGATAATTATGGTTTCTTGGACACGATTAGCAGTAAGTATCCGCGTGCCATGCGAATGCAGCCTTCTGGAGCTTACCTTTCGGGATAGAATAATCATTATAGATATCATCTTCTGCTGTTAATCATGCCGTAGATCAGCAACAAGACCCAGCAATAGCCACAGGACTCTTGCCTATTATGCCATCTCAAGAGCTCCCGGGTAGGGGCCTTCACGTAAGGCAAATTCTGTATCATCGTAACCTGGAAGTCTATATATACCCTGGAGCAGGCTAGGAAACAAACCACAAAAATGATAAGTATGCCATCGTGGTATGGTGCGTTTTCAAGTAATTGCAAGACGCTGTACTTTGCAAGTAAGTAAAAATGTAAGTATACAATCATGGTGATTATGAGGCCTTTGAGATCGACCTTCAACATGAATGATCGTCTTCGCATCGAAGAAATGATGTACAAAGGACGAGCCCTTGGCTGGTGGTGTCGTGTCGAAGTATGGATAGCATAGCAAAAGCAGAACATTATCACCATATTTTGAGAAGCGCATGGAGCATACCGAGTAGAAAATATAACATGCGATGCCCATGGGCCAGATGCCCGACCCGCAAAAAACGGTTACTCCTCGTCCTCAGCCTCCTCTTCCTCCTCCTCCTCCTCCTCCTCCTTCTCAGCCTCCACAACAGCGGTAGCAATACGGTCTAGATCCCGCATGCCGTCCTGGCTTATCCGGCGGCCACCGTTGTCCGTCTGCTCAAGCACGCCGATCTTCTCGAGGGCCTGGCAGACCTTACGCTGCACTGATGCGGAGCAGTCTGCGTGGTGGGAGGGGCGGTTGCCGCGTCGGTGGCGGCCACCGTGGAGTTTCGTTAATGCGCCGATACCGACGTCCTTCCGGAGGTAGATATGTCTCGCAACGGCAGCTAGAAAGGCAGGACAAGTGTAAAGCGAGGATTCAAGATCGGGAGTAGAGTAGCCGAACCTGAGCGGACGTAGAACCAGTCAGGGTCATAAGGTGCGAGTTCCTTGAAAGAACCGGTCTTGACGATGTCCACCCATGTAGGGACCTCAAGCTTTCCGGCACGCTTGAGATGGGAAGCGTATGCTTGGATGAAAACGTCGGGGCTGGGCAAAGAATCAGACATTGATTCCAACAGGTAGCATAACAGGACTCACGCTACGTCTCTGACGCCGGGCATTTTGACGAAGGTAGTCTTGAGGGTGGCGGGAACGTCGGGCGCGTCGATGGCGGGATACAGGACTAATTAGAGTTTGCCAGGAGACTGGGCACCTGTGCAGTTCTGAATTACGTAATGCAGTCTCAAGAGGCTAGAGTCTGCAGTCAGCCACGGACTTGATGCTGGACTATAAAATGCCACGCCACTCGCTGTTCTCGCTCTCACGTGCCGCCAACAAGCGCCCATGAGCCATCTCCAGGCCCGAAGCAAGCGCCTTCTGGGCACATCCCGGATGCCACTCGACTCTCTTGCCAACGTCAAAATCACAAGTCGGAATGTTTGGGACTGGGAAGACCTCCTCATGAACGAGCTTCGCGTATATGCTTCAGTCCTCATCGAGCGCGAGAGATCAGTGTCGCCCACCGGTCCCTCGGCATTCGATCGCCTCCCGCCAGAGATCATAGCAGAAATCTTCGTCTTCTGCGCGGCCGTCAGTTCAGACTCTGTAGCGCGTATCGCTCGAGTATGTCGCAGCTGGCGGAACATCGTGTATGACTGGCCCCGCATCTGGTTCAGGCTGTTCTTGGACCAGGAGAACCGGCCTATACGCAAGTTACAGATGAAGGCCGAGATGTGGGCGAACCAGTCATGTCCCCTCAATTTCGACGTGGAGATCAAGATGGCACATATGGACATGATGTTAGCCATTCTTTCTCCTTTGCTGCAGCACATAGATCGTTGGCGGACATTCAACGTACGGGGCAACTGGGTGGAGCACATACGAATGTCCGATCTACGGGCGCAGGGCGGGGTAGACCAGTTAAAGTTGGAGAGGATAGACATATTTATTGATGACGATCTGAAGGAGGAAGTGGGTAATAAAGCCTACACCCCCAAAGCCCCAACCTTTCACTTTATCGAAGGACAGCTTGGCATGCAGTTCCGTACGAGCACCCTCCCCGAGCGCTATTTCCTCGAACCCATGCAGATCACCACTCTCGTGATTAATGACAACTCGGACGTCATCCACCCCGTCAACCTTCTAAAGCTCCTCACCGTCTTCCCCAAGCTCGAAAAACTCCGTGTTGCGGGCTGGCCGCCATTCGACGTATACGACTACACCTCTGCGCCGACGGTCTCCCTCCCCCACCTCACTGAACTTGCTGTGCGCGGGCTCTTCTCCACCCGTGCCGTCCTCTCGCATCTTCATACCCCTGTGCTCAAAGAGCTCAACCTCGGCCTCCTCAACGTTGACCACCGCCTGTCCGATGAGTTCGACTACGAAGACGGAGACAGCGAAGATGAAGCGCAAGACTACTCACAGTCGCCCTCCAGCGACCACGCCACGGGAATGGGCCTCCGCAGCCTCATCAAGCGTTCCCGTCCCCCGCTCGAGCTACTCTACATGGACTATGCCGACATGCGTACGAAAGACTTTGCATGGTGTTTCGAGCGTCTGCCCACGCTGCAGACCTTCGGCATCGTTGCGTCAGACATGTCTGACAAGGTCATCAAACTCCTGGGCGCTCGTCGCGACCCGCTGGAAGAGCGTTTTCTCGATCACGTAGCGCGCTTCCCTATTCGCCTGCCGTCGCTGAAGACATTAGTCCTGCGCAATTGCCAGAGACTGTCGGGCGAGGCTATAACGGATGCGCTCGAAAGTCGAGTCCAGTTCACCGACCGACAGGCGCCGAACGGGGCGATAGCAACGCTGCAGCACGTGCAGATCCAGGGATGTGACGGAGTGCGGGATGAACATATGCGTATATTAAAGAACATTCTGGGACAGCGCTTGATATCTTAAATATTTGCTCCAATTTTTGTGCGTATCATGATCCCGAGATACCCGTCTCAATGCACTGTACTGAATCATTCCAGATGTACCCACTCATCCTGTACTTCATACACATATCACCACTGTACCATCTTGTATCACACACGCCATTCTATCATTTGTACACCAATGAACTCGGATCCATTGCTCAAAGACCTATGTGCGTGATGTGCATAATCCGCAGTCGATCACGCACTGCTAGGCGTGTACGCTCAAACTAGACCGGGATCCACAAGCTTATGGAAGTCTATGCCCGAAGAACCTTACTGCGATCAGAACTAAGGTAGGTCTTGACACTCTCGCGAGCACCAATGTTCGAGACCTTCCGCATCATCCTACGCGCAGCCCGCGAGGCCGACGGAGGTGATGAAATTCATGATCCGGCATGCACTTGAGCTTGGGGATGCATGGATGCTGAGTGTGCTCGGAGGGAATGGAAGGGCGAAGAGGGCGTATGATGAACTGCAAGTTACCATAACTAATGTGATTTGGACACGCTGTTAATCGTTCATATTTATTTAATAAGGGGTTTATGGAGGAGAGAAATATACGGGAGAAGAATTGGGTAGAGGGGAATATTGGGAAGACTTGAATATTATGATGGGCATGCGATTGGGAGAAACTCCCATGCCACATTACATTCTGGTTAGGGTTTGTCAAAGCCACATAATTAATGGTTCTGAGCGCTGAGCCATCGTTGCAAGTCTATGGGCGCCTTGAATCCTGAATAATATCTTCTCCTGTTCTAGATCTTGAAGAAGAGCCGAGGGGACCAGCACCGAACGCTTCATCAAGTCACTAATGGGTCTATCACGGTCCTAGCGGGCCGACGCAGCCGCGTATACTCGACATGCACATGTCGTTCCTGAACGTTGACTTCGTCCGCGCTGCGGGCTGCGGAATGGGCTGATACGTGCGCATACAGCAGTACAAATATACGTCCCTTCCAGGCAACCCACCAGCATTTATTCGGCCAACCTCTGAAAAACAGAAGACACGATGTTCGAAACCGACCGCCTCATCCTCCGCGCCTTCCGCGAGTCCGACTGGGAATACATCCTCAAGCTCTGGAACAACCCCACCACGCAGCGCTTCCTGTGGCTGGACTATGTCACGCCCCGGGGCGACAAGTTCGTCAAAGACGTCCTGAAGCCCGGTATGGAGAACGCCACTCTATACGTCATAATCACCTCGAAGGACAAGCGCCAGGCGAACGGCGAGGGCGAGGTGATGGGATACTGCGAGATGGCGATCGCCAACCCGAAGAACAGGGAGGGACATCTGGAGATTGGGCTGTTGCCCGAGTGGCAGGGCATGGGGTACGGCACGGAGGCGCTGCGATTTGTGGTCGACCATGGGTTCAGGGAGTTTCAGCTCCACCGGATGAGCCTCGGCGTGCTTGAGGGGAATGCGGCGGCAAGAGCAGTGTACACTAAGATGCAAGTGCCCAAGTTTGCTGAGTTTTGGATATGTGCTAATGATATCGCGTGGTTGCGATTTACAGTGGATTTAAAGAGGAGGGCCGGAGGAGGCAGGTAAACTGGGTGGACGGACATTGGGAGGATGCGATATCCATGGGGATTTTGGACACCGAGTGGGCAGAGTTGTATAAACTAAGACAACAACCGAGGTAAAAAGAGCATTCGGGAGTCGGAGTTGAGAAATTATTAAATTAAGTTATCGTCGTGTACGAGAGGAAGACCACATGGAGTAAACGCATCTCACCCCTGCACTAGATCAAACAATGGCACGAAAACGGGTTTGTCGGTCTTGTCCTCAAACACAGAGAACTCGGTGAGTTCGTGGGTGGATTTAGATTGAATATGGCCAACGAGAAGAACGGAAAAATCGAGGTGTCGGCGCGCAAGAGGGTGGATAAGGCAGAGGTCATAAAGTTCACGACCTGCGTCCTTGGGCATAGGATTCGATGGGGAAGATAGAGTGCAGGGGAGCAGCTGGACAAAAGATCATTGAGAACAGCTGAAGAGAAACCTCGGAGTACCAGTGGCTTCTGGTCGAGGTCTGCCCAGCCACATGAAATCTGAGACAGCGGACGCCACAGATAATCTGGAGTCACAATCTTCTGCGGCAAGAAAGAATCAAGAGAAAATGCCACCGAGCGCTCCATCAACTTTAAGCCATACGGCGGTCTAATACCCTGGACCGGGGTTACTCGCGGCTATCAAGGAATTTGATACAATAGGAATGACCATTTGAGATCTTTATTTCGTTCCTGAAGCCTGATTACGTCGGTTTCTCATCCGCGCTGCTCAGCGTCTGATAGAGTAGGCGCACGTTTAGTAGTTAATTGCCCTGCAAATCTAACGCTCTCTCATTTGACAGGGAAACTCACCTAACCACCTACCCACCATCCATCCCTGAATAATGTTCGAAACCGACCGGCTTATCCTGCGCGGCTTCCGCGAGTCCGACGTCGAAGTCCTCCTGAAGCTCTTCAACGACCCCGCAACCCAGCGCTACCTCTGGCCAGACTACCTCAGCCCGCGCGGCGAGAAATTCGTCAAAGACGTGCTGAAACCCGGAATGGAAAAGGCCACGCTCTACGTCATCATCACCTCCAAGGACAAGGACGGGGAAGCGATGGGGTATGCCGCGCTGACGGTCAACACGCCCAAGAATCGTGACGGGCATCTGGAGATCGGGTTGCTGCCGGAGTGGCAGGGGAAGGGGTACGGCACGGAGGCGTTGAGATTCGTGGTTGACCATGGGTTCAGGGAGTTTCAGCTCCATAGGGCAAGCCTCGGTGTGCTGGAGGGCAACGTCGCGGCACGGGCGATGTATACCAAGCTGTGAGTACCAGTTTGTGTCTGCAGAGTCTCAATATTTGAATCTAACAGGCGTTGTGGCTGTGACTTTAGTGGCTTTAGGGAAGAGGGGCGAAAGAGGCAGAAAAATTGGGTGAACGGGCACTGGGAGGATGCGATTATGATGGGGATGATAGACCATGAGTGGGCAGAGTGGGATCAGCTAAGGCAGCAGGGAAATTGAAAAGATCTGCTTCACGGGGGTATCACAACTCGCGTAGCAACCGAAACCTATACGGAGCAATCACGTCGGTGCCCTGATCTACTGCAAGATCTCCTCAGCGTGGGTATCTCAAGGCGCAACATAAAAGCATAGAGTCTAGTGGACATGTAAATCTGACCGGCTCAAGATGTTCACAACTGAACGCCTGATTCTTCGTGAATACCGCGAGTCCGACTTGGCAGCCCACGTTCAGCTATGGAACGATCCGCGGACGCAACGCATGACAAATCCTGAGGTCACAACAAGGACAAAAGAATCGGTGGGCGAGAGCCTCAAGAAATTTGTCGGGGGTGCGATCATATATGTCGTTGTCGTTGCTAGAGAGGATCCAGACACGTTTTTGGGCGCGATCGTCTTGTCACCAGCCGGAGGGCAGAAGAACCGGATAGGCGTGCTCGGGGTAGCATTTCTTGAAGAATATTGCGGCAAAGGGTACGGGACGGAGTCGATGGAGTGGCTCCTGGAGCACGCGTTCCGGTGGCTAGGGCTGCATCGGGTGGAACTAGTCCTTTACGAGGGAAACGCGAGGGCGCGGCGCATGTATGAGAAAGTGTAAGATCACACACAGACCGAGGCGCCCCGGTCGTGATTATCGATAGCGTGCTGACAATAGTACACACAGGGGTTTCATTGAAGAGGGACGCAAGCGGCAAGCAAATTTTGTGGGAGGTGTTTGGGAAGATGAAGTGCATATGGGTATTTTGGAGAGCGAGTGGGCGAGGAGGCAGCTAGAGGCCGCTAGAGCACCCAGGCCGAGTGTAGACTCTGATGTCAATAGACTGAATAGAGTCTGGCCTGGCTCGGCAGAGGCCGGCAAATATTGGGCTGTCCGCCCAAAGTTAGAGCCACTCATCCTGCGATGTCATACTCGCGTCAATCCAGGCCCGTCTATGCCTAGAGTACCTCCGTCCACCCCGACCGCAGCCGTCCTATCGCCATCCCTCTCTGCACTATATAACCCTACCCGTCCTCCACATCGTAATCTACACAAATCCCACAATATCTTCCAATATGTCCACTGCAGGCGTCGCAGAGCTCCAAGCAGAGGTCGTCCGTCTCCGCCATGAGCTCGAGACCGTAAAGGTTGGCCAGGACGCTGGCGAGCAGATCTATGTCGGCAGCTATCTGCTCGAACGCCTTGCTCAGCTGGGTGTCACGGTACGGGCAAACCTCCTTCGAGGACGATGCAGATACTGATCTCGGTGTTTAGTCCATGTTCGGCGTGCCTGGTGATTTCAACTTGGGTGAGTGTCTGCTATTGCACCCGAGATTCAGTCAAGTAAATCTGAAGCGTCCTCTTAGGCTTCTTGGATCTGGTCGAAGATCACAAAACCATCGAATGGATCGGAAACTGGTGAGCCTAATTCCGACACCGACGCATATAGCTACTAACTTTCTATTTGCAGCAATGAACTGAACGCGTCCTACGCAGCTGACGGCTACGCTCGCGTCAAGGATCAGAGTCTCGGTGTCGTCACTACAACGTGCGCATACATCCTCCCAAATGACCTTACCTTAACTCACGATGCTTTCCATAGTTTCGGTGTAGGAGAGCTAAGCGCGGTCAACGGCATCGCCGGCGCATTCTCCGAGCATGTTCCCATCCTGCATATTGCTGGCGTTCCCAATACTGCTCAGCTCAAGAACAAGCCCATGCTTCACCACACCCTCGGTGATGGTCGATTTGATGCATACACGAAGGTCTCCGAGCAATTCACCATCTCCCACGCCGCGCTCATGAACAAGGTCACCGCAGCAGTGGAGATTGACCGTGTCTTGACAGACTGTATTACGATGGTAAGTCGCTTGCCACGTTACAACCATCTCCGTCCAAAATTGACCGTCGTGCTCAGGGCCGCCCGGTCTACCTCACGCTCCCCACCGACATCTGCTACGAGAAAATCCCTTCGGGGCGTCTGCGCGTGCCCCTCTCAAACCTTCCCCCGGAGAACGACCCCGATATCGAGAGCTTTGTTCTAGATGAGATCGTGCGGCTGCTTCAGGAGGCGGGTCAGGACGCTGTCATCCTGACGGACGCGTGCGCGGTCAGGCATCATGTCAAGGATGAGCTCAAGGAGCTACTCGTGAAAACGCACTACCCGGTGTTCTCGGCACCGATGGGCAAGACGACCGTGAGCGAGAGCTATGACCGGTATGGCGGGATCTACGTTGGGTCCATCAGCCATCCGGATATCAAGGAGAAGGTAGAGAACGCGAAGCTGGTGCTGTCGATTGGTGGGCTGAAGAGCGACTTCAACACCGGTAATTTCACCTACAGCATTCCCCAGGCGAAGACGATTGAGGTCAGTCACTACCTAGCAGCCTTCCCTTCGTTACACTAACATCGTTTGGCTGTTCCAGCTCCACTCTGACCACACCATGGTTCTGCACGCGCGCTTCCCCGGCATTGGGATGAAGCGCCTCCTCCCAAAACTCACCGCGCGTCTGCAGCCCTTCAAGGAAGAGGCGAAGCAGTTGTCAGTACCCACTTTCAAAAACGTTGTGCCCAAGGAGGCGGACAACGTGATCAGCCACTCGTGGTGGTGGCCAAGGGTGGCCGAGTTCTTCAGGCCGAAGGACATCATTGTTGCGGAGACGGGAACGTCGAGCTTTGGTGTGCTCGATGTGCCGTTGCCGGACGGTGCGGTGTTTTTGACTCAGATTCTTTGGGGCAGTATTGGATGGACAGTGGGCAGTACTCTTGGGGCAGCACTTGCTGGAAGGGATCTTGGTCTCGGGAGGACGATCTTGTTCGTTGGTGACGGTAGTTTGTGAGTATCAATTACTTTTGGCAGATAGTCCGACGCTGAACTTGGACATAGACAATTGACGGTACAGGAACTGTCGACGATGATCCGAGTGGGTGTCAAGCCGATCATCTTCGTGCTCAACAACCGCGGGTACACCATCGAGCGGTATCTGCACGGGAAGTTTAGGAAGTATAACGACATTGTCAACTGGTACTTCCCTATCGCTCTCCATCTATGGCTTATCATCACTCATAAAAACTCTCGCAGGAAATGGACCAAGTTACTCGACGTGCTCGGTGGCGAGGGCATAACCAAATCGTATACAGTGCACAACAAGGAGGAGGCGAGCAGGCTGCTGGACGACCCTGAGTTCGCAAGCGCGAAGACGGTGCAACTCGTGGAGGTTATGATGCCGCAGCACGATGCGCCCCGCGGTTTATTGGTGCAGGCGGAGTTGAGTGGGAAGACGAACCGGTATGTCGCCGATGCTACGTCGATCTAAGGGCGCGTCTTTCGCGTCTGGTGTTTGGGCTCGCTTCATACGTCCACCCCCACCCCCCTCCTCTGATGGTTTGGCGATGTACGCTAAAAGGACGCTCTGATGATGTGTATTTCAAGCAAGTGAATGTGTGTATTCATACTGTAATTGTAATCTGGGTCGACTGTACTTTTCCATTGCAAGTAGAAGAGTAGAAGATAGAACGATCCCACATAAAATGATATGCCTCTCTAGTGTATTTTGGGTGTGATCTTGGTCGAGCATCCAGGATTCCCAAGGCTGTATGAGACTTGCACAACGTGACGGTTGAATAAAATACGATGACAATCAATTGAGCGTAGACAAGTGCATTGCATACTCGAATGTGCGACTACAGGACGGATGCTGGGGAGAAAAGGACATGTACTCGCTTCGATATTAATGCTAAAATGAAAACAAGGAAGAGAAGTGTGGGATGATCCTCAGGACGCAGTGAATAATATCGCCAGCCTCAAGCAAGGAATTTCGAGCGCAGGAAGATCTGCCAGTGTGACCTCACGTGCAACTTGAAGGCCACCGTGACCACAACCGCCTGCCGTATTCGGTGCACCTGCCTATAGTCACGTGCTTTCGTCTGCAATGCCTATGCATAATGCTCACTACTCCACAGATAAGAAATTCTGACTGTCCCCACCCCCCAAATATCCTGATATGACGACCGCGTACTACGACGATGCATCGGCTGCTGAACAACCGCAGCACACGCAACCTCTATGACCGACCCAATGATTCACTTTGTGTGTTGTTGAAGCAGTAAAAGTTGAGGTTGGTTATTTCTACGAGGTAATTGAATTCCTGTCCTGTTCTGCTGACAAAGCATCTTGAAATGCTTACCATCCGGTTCTTCAGTGGTGCTGGACGATCGACGATTTTGACTCTCATTTATCTTAGACGGTGAAGGGACTATGCTGTTCGTCGGTCAGCCTCGCCTGCTCACCAAATTAGGCCTAGCCCCTTTCCAACTCGCACTCGTGATATTTCAGCCCCTAATATCACTAATTACAAAGCATTCCTTATACGTACGCAGCGAGCAACAGAAGGCAATGTCCACAAAAACGTGTCTTCATCATCAGTGGTACAGGCAAGTGATGCACATACATGGCTGTGTGATCGCTACTCATTGCGAACGTTTGCGGAGGTTATATCGGTGGTACTATATTGTAACGTCTTCTGTGGCATTCCAAGGCAGACTCTCGTAGTCACGGCGCTAGTCAGCCTGACACCAAGAAGGCCTCACTACTGGAAACCCTGGGTGTCATTGCCGTTATAGGCTCTTACTATACTTACTCGAATACGCGCGAAAATGTGGCTGAAGAAGGTGACTTCATCGTCACTGCGGTCGGTCGTCTCCTGTACTCCATTTTGTTGTCTGACAATCCTCAAAGGTGGACTATTATGCGTCGTGTGACTTGGCCAAGGAAGCCACTCTCTCCCTGGCAGAGCTGGGACATAGCAGGAGCCACGGAACCTACGCCTTTTAACCATATCAATGATAGAATAGATGACTGGACGCTGTATGTGCACCTTCGGGATGGGTAAAGCTGAATATTACAACAGGGCAGTGTGTGATGTAGGCTTGATACGGTGCCTCCTAAATGCGACTTAGTAGACAAGCAACTGTCTTATATGGAGAGCCGATCGAGCTCTTTCCCTCGTATGGAGACCAAGAAAGACCAGAAGAGGTCTTATAGCTAGCGTTAAGCCAGAGCTGAAACCTCTGCTTGCCAACGGTAGGATCCAAGAGTAAGTATAATATCAACGCAGGGAGTCTGCACAGATAGTGCGTGATATTGTTCGGGATTCCTTGCAACACTGCCGGCAGCGGTGCTGTGGTACATATAAATAAAAAAAACTAGTCTGCAATTAGTATCCCCTCCTGGCCCTCCTTAATTTTGCGGACGTTTCATATGATAGGAGCGCAAGGTGACCAGACAGAAGCGCTTAAGGTTTTGAGACGGAGTGCAATTGAAAATGACGATACATAATTCACTTCGCTCTACATGAAACATGGGTATAACAGATACAGCGATCGGAATATGGACCCTCCCTCCCCTCGGGGCTTCTCAGTCAAAAAAAGTACTGGCATCGCGAAATGAAAACTGAGCATGATCAGAGAATGCCGATTACTCGGATGCACTAGGTCATTACGGTTAGTAAGCAGGGTCACCGCGAGTGGGCGCACAAAGATGCTGCAAGTAACATTATCGGATGTCGAAGTTGAGAACTTGAACAGATGCACTCACATTCAATTTCGCGGCATGGGCATATCTATGTATTTGCGTACGACAGTTATACCCGTACCAGCAGTCATCAAGAGGAATGTGCATGCCCTCTATGCAATCCCGAAAGAAACGCGTCAGCCTGAGATTTACATCACCTTCTACTTGGGTACCCACGCACCTGTACGCTTTCGGTCGAGCCACCACAGGTGCAGCCTAGATTGTGTAAACGTCAGAAGACAAGAGATGAATATCCAGTCGTCAGGGGACAGGTCCCGATACTGGTCTGAGTCGTCCTTCTTGTCGAACACCCAACTCATTATTGGGGCAAAGAAGAGCGTTAGTTGATAGAGGTACTCGTATAAGCTGTTGGTTTCGTACGGGTTTCGAGGAAGATGGCCAATCATTGATGTGGCTAGGACATGAGGAGGTAGATGGCCTTTCAGAAGTCCCCAGTCTGCGTGTACTAATTTAGTGCAACCATTGCACGGGTGTGTGAGTTACTCACGGAGGCGCTCCAGAGGCGGACACCAGCATTATTGCAGAGTCGGCCTAGGCAGGAACCAATTGGATCGGGTGCATAGTCGGAGGGCTAGCCTACTCACAAGGTCGGTCATATTGTTCATACTCATCGAGGATGACCTTCTTCATCTCGTGCGAATCCCAAACTGGCTCCGACAGTTTGCGAGTCTTGAAGGCTACAGATAGCGCATCCTTGATGAAGTCGAATTCTTCACCAATACTTCCGTCCCAGGGATCGGCTAAGGCCAGGAGAGGGGCGCCCGACTGATCTTTGAACATCTGCAGTATTACGCTCGGCGCGCTGAAGAGTGCGAAACCCGTTTCACTGGGCATGCCATCGCCTACGCGACGTTTAGTATTGCAGAGAAGGGTGAAGAATGTCTTGTGCAAAGATAGAGATTTTAAGGACATACCCGCGACCTCGAAGACCTCGGCGATTGCAATACTAACCCATTGCACGATTTCGGTCAGAAACTGAACAATCCTCGCAAGTTCATATAACTCTGCACTGCTAGGGAGCTGCTGAAAAAATGCCTCTTTCAATTCCATATAATTCTCGATGTCCGGGTCGAACAAGTGATAGTTTGGACGGAAGGCTTCTATATAGAGCCAGAACCTGTACATGGCGCGCGTAAACCGCTTGGACTCGGCATCTGAAAGCACGCTCTTCGAGGAAGATGAGTCTTTGCGACTAACACCAAACTCAGACTTGGTGATGTGACAACTGCGTGAACGGACTTATACCTCCAACTGAACAAATCTTCCAGCTGACTAACAACTCGAACATTACGTGCAAGATTGTGCCTCTCTTGGGCAGTAATAGGTACATCCATCACTTGAGCCTTTTGAGGCCAGCCGCCGGGATCACGTGGTCCTTCTTGTGACGAGCCAGTCTTAACGCTTGAGGCAAAGCGGGTCCGACTTCGCTGTAAGCGACAGAGCGCACAATGGACACAGGATGGCGGTTGTAAACATCATATACTTGTTTGGACACTAGCATAAGAGAAGACAGGGAGTCAAAGTCCGTGAGGAACCTCAGAACACAGTCGACGAGATCGTCCGCCATGAGTAAAGAACTTCGAGCTCCGTACGTATAGCGCCTCATCCATCGGATATACAGAGGGGACCCCGACGGGAAATACACTGCAGGAACAATTGCTTGCGCGTTCTGGCTCAAGTCAAGGGCTGCCAAGCGTGGAGGCTGTGGCGTCTCGAAAGGTCCAGAGGCACACGTGATACCCGGCGTTTGCCGCTGACCACTGTCACGCCTCCTATTAATGGCTTCTGGCTCTGTTGCAATGCGCCCCAAACTGTCAGGACTCAAGACGTTTTGCTCCTCGACCCTATTAACAACGAACTATACACGCTGTACGGCGCGTGTCTTATGACGCCGCTACCACTCATCCTTCTGCTTTTCTTGTCTGTCCTGATACCACCGACGTACACCCATCCCATCGACTGGATCCGCAAATTCTCCAGCTCTAATGCTCGGGCTGGAAGTAATTGGTTCTGGGGCTGGGGAATAGACAGCACTGTCTCCATCGTAGACCGATCCCCACCGCTCAGCTTTTCTTCAAGACCCGCTGCGTTTGGCGTCGACTTATCCGACCCTTTGTTGGGTTATGTCATACCTCTTTCATCCTTCACCGCACCATGTCCCAGCCAAAGCAGCAATACCACCGTTATAGGAGCGTTGAATAATCTCGGATGCCCCAAACTATGCGTGGTTGGGCCCAACGAGCCTGAAGTGAACGAGTCTTGGATTGCCCTGGTGCAAAGAGGGAATTGTCAGTTTGTGGACAAAGCACGGGAGGCTCAGAGGCTCGGAGCACGGGCAGTGGTGGTAGGAGGTGATGACCCTGACGTTAGTGGGAACCCAGACGCGTTGGTAAATATGTATAGTCCAGGTAAGACTATCCTCCTTGCTCTGGTCAGCCGGCTAACGATATGGTAGGGGACTCCTCCGACGTTATGATTGCCGCGACTTTCGTCAAGTACTCCGACTATATGGAATTAATGACACTTATTTCGGTTTCAAATACATCACACGCGGGCCTGCGAACATTGTCTCTCCTGATAACCACGGAATACTCTGCTTGGGAATGGTATTCGTGAGTTTACTGTTCGCTCTCCGTAGTGTGTATGTAGTCTTATATACTCTGTCAGGCCGGTGCTGACGTTTATCATTATTCTCTTGCTTCCATCGGCATTGACCTTTCTTACCCTACTCATCCATCGTATCCGAGCTGCCCGTGCTGCACAACGCGACCGTGCACCAGAGGATATCGTCAAGAATCTACCTTGGCGGGTGTACACGGGGACAGGATGGGAGAAGCATGAAGGCCACACCCCAGGAGAGAACTGTACTGAGCCTCCCTCTATGGATATTGACTTAGAAGAAGGCCCCGCATCCGATTCCTCGTCTCCTAGCCCACCTGCCACAGATCAGCCGTGGTTCGAGACGCAGACCGAGTGCGCTATTTGCCTGTCGGACTTTGCCAGGGGTGATAAAGTACGGGTTCTGCCTTGCCACCACATCTTTCACATGGATGAAGTTGACGAGTGGCTAATTCATCGCAAGAAGCTGGTATGCTATAGTTCTGAGATCGTTTTGTAGTACCTGATCCTCATCTCTATGCAGTGTCCCGTTTGCAAAGCCGACGTCACCCATCCATTTGTACAGTCGAAGGCCGATACCCATCAAGCAGGCCAGCTACTCCCAGATCCCCCAGAAGCATCTGCTGATACCTCAACAAATGTTGACGAGCGGACACCTCTGCTGCGAAGTCGTGGTGATGACAGTCAAGATCCATCACCATGATGATGCTATGTACTGCTATAATGTTACTCGCAACGTAATGAATGATTGTAATGTATCTTAGCTGGATTGTTCCACCACTCTGCAGAACATATAAGGTGATGGAAGCGGACAGTCCCAGGACACTAAGCTTTAAGCTTTAGGACAAGACATCAGTAGGCGCTCCGGGCCGGTGGCGTTAGTCGATTGAACGATCCTTTGCTCTCGACAGTCCTGATCTCGCTCAGAAACGCAGGTCAATCTTTTGCAAACAACGTCCTCCTTTTGCTGTGAGGACATCCGTTAAAAGACTCCGTCAAGTCATGAATAGCATCCAGTTTGCCGGGGCGCCCTTTCCCCGCTGGAATCTCCGAGATACAACGGCAGACAACGCTGCATAATCGCATAGTTACCCTACAAGCCTGCGTACCCGTGCTCATTTAGATCTGCTTCTTGAAGACAAAGGTGTGAGCTCGGAACCATTGTCCTTTATCTGGGCACTCAGGTCTGTGATTATGTTGGCAAGTTGGGAACATGACATGCAACCGCAGATAGCCTCGTTCTCTCCTCACATTTCCACTTCTCTTGGTCTCATTTGTTGGAGAGACGAGAGACAATGTATGCTGGACTTCATATGCCAGGTCGATACAACAAGCTCTCCGTTGTGAAGATACCATCTTGACGACCGCGTCTGCACTAGGTGTCGGTATTGGCTGACAACGTGCCCATATGACGTCGCCGCATAACATTGGCCTGTTCGGGTAATGATGGTAAAGTCATCAAGGTAGGATGGCGACGCTTGCGGAATGTCAGGGAGACTATATACGAGTGCGGGTATACTTCTCGGCTCTAGGCCAGTGGCACTCTACCTGGTCACTCCCTGCAGAGGAATAGTCCTTGCGAGCACGGATGTCCTCCCGCCACGGAGCGTCAATGTCGAGGCAAGGTCATGGTATGTGCTTCCTGTTTACTTTCGCCGAAGTGGCTTAATTATCTCTCTTAGCCTTCGCACTGGGCACTGCGTCTCGCGCCCCTCATGCCCCTCCTTCACTGGATGGGGATCAGGTGGCAGGCGTCGGAGGCCCCAATGTTCAGCGGAAACGGAAAACATGCCGTTTTTTCATGTCTGGATTTTGTGCTAGCGGAGTAGGTTGTCACTTTGTGCATCCCGGGCCGTCCACCGACCCGCGGGAAGGACCCACAACCAAGGCTTCTTCTGGTCGCGGTAGCCCATCGACTAGGGGTGTGAGATCTAGTCAGGGTAACAGACCAGACTCTCGGGCAGCCAGGATAACGTTCGAAGATGTACCTCGGGCAGAACTCGGCTATGACAAGCAAGGTGATCGTGAATTGGCTCCCATCATGTAATTTGTTCTGACCGAATCAAATATTTTTGACAGATTATCCGTGTTCCAATTATCTACGGGGGTACTGTCCATACGGTTTGCA
Source organism: Neolentinus lepideus HHB14362 ss-1 (assembly GCA_001632425.1). Taxonomy (NCBI): domain Eukaryota; kingdom Fungi; phylum Basidiomycota; class Agaricomycetes; order Gloeophyllales; family Gloeophyllaceae; genus Neolentinus; species Neolentinus lepideus. The sequence continues at coordinate 57,145 of KV425639.1, forward strand.
GTGTAGATACTATCATCCTCCGCCTGCGTCATCCACTCCAAAGACCTCTCCGAAGAATGCTCAGGCTTCCCCATCCGTCTCTAGCACTACTTCTTCCCCTCTGGTATGGCCACCACCAACGTATAAACTTCGAGGACTCCCTCGTCCGGCGTCCTCTGTATCGAGCCCACACACCCCAGAGAGTCCGTTGAAGCGTAATTCGCAGAGGCCGACTATGAGAGGATGGCCAGCTCGTCGTTTAACGTTCGAGCCTCCAGATTCCACATCGTTGGATGCATCCGCCACAAACTTTGTAATGTCTTCTCCGCTAACGCACAGTAGGAACTCCAGTATGGAAGTCAACCTTTCGTCAGAGGCGCTCGTATCCCCTTCTCGGGATATGGACCGTGCCGTGGGGAATGGCAGACCTACACCGCTGGACTTCAATCCTGCAGAGACCTCTTCCCCACCTCCACACAACACTGCGGCCCTCAGGATTCTCGCGAAGTCCCGTCTACATTCGCCTAATCTACGCCGGTCGTCTGGATTCGAGCTGGATGCGCTCTTGGAGGACCTCTCGTTAGGCGCAGAGGTGCCAGGGCTATCCTCCCTCGATGCGGAAGACCCTTTCCCTGCATCTCCGACTCCGCGTCGACCTATGCTACGAGATCGAATCTTGCAGCCACACATCCCTCCGTTAATGCTTGACGAATTGACGTCTCCGATCGCAGCCACCCGTGCTGAACCACAAATGCCACAGCAACTTCAGCCATCCCCAGATATACTACACTCATTGTCTACGGTACCTAGGAATATTCCTCCGACATACGAAACGTATCCAGTTCACGCTTCAACGAACGCCATGCCTGACGTGGATATGGTCTTACAGTCGCTGCTGAGAGCCCCTCCTCACAACAAGCCACAAGGGCAACCCTCTGAAACTACTCTTGCTAAGCTCTCTTCAGGACTCTCACTCGAGTCGATCGTTAATAGGAAACAAACCATTCGTAGATCCGGAATCGTATTGAACACGTCTAATGTTCACGGCCACAGAAGTATGTTTCGCTCGTTCTCACTTTCTAAACAAATTAACTAGCTCACAGCCAAGCGTGGAAAATACCGTGAAGCCTCGCTTCCCTACCCATCCGGAAAGACGTACGTATCGTAAGTTGTCAGATCTATGATAGGCGCGCGGCAGATGTGGCTCACTTTGCCATAGCAAACATGTAACACACGCTGACGAAAGTTACGAACCTGATCTCCCAAGATTGCTTGGTCCATCTCCTGTGGCACTGATGAAACCTGGGGAAACTTCGCCTGTGCCACAGGGCACGCGCCAATCGTCCTCGATCTCTGAACGCGGACTTCCCCCGCCTCTTTCGCTTGGCCATACATCCGACAATGATGCCTTCTTTACGACTATTGCTTCTCATGACTTTGTCACAGTTTATCAGCCTCCTGCTGCCAGCGTTTGGCCGAATGACGCGTATTATTCCCTTCAATCTAATGTAAGATCTTCTTTCATGGAGCCCCTTCCTCCGAGCTTTGCTGGAATCGAACCCCCGCCGTCTACGCGTTGCCCGGTCCCCTCTACTGCAAGCTATGCAAATAATTCCACTTTACGTCCTTCGCTATCTTCCGTCACGAACATTCCAGGTCATTCCATTCCAGGACCTGCAGTGGATCAATCATCTATGTTGAACCCCTCGGTCCGCTCTTCCCGAGTACCTGATCCCAGTCCCTTACTTAATCCATCAAGTCATGCACACTCCTCTACTATACATCCTTCAGTCGATCGTACCGCAAGTCCCCCTGCTACTCGTTACTTACTCGCCTCTCCTGTGGTGCTTGTGCCTATGACCTTGGAAGATCCATTCCAACCCACGACAGGCCGTTCGCCGCGCTCTTCCAGGAGCACTTCCGCTTATTCTGGCACGACTTATTCCGCCTCAAATCGTGCTCTACACTCTCCTGCCGATTCGCTTCCCGTGACTCCCCCATGGAGCTACACGAGGCTCCCTGGTGACCTGCATGACCGCGGGCGGCAGCAAGCTGCAGACGACCATACATACGGACATCGTCAAGCAGTGGCGGCCCATGGGGGCACTAGGGGATCACGTAGGAACGGAAGCGCACCACCTGATGGTGGTCGCGGGCGCAAATGTGATCGTTTTAAATTCAAGAAAGATTGGCACGGTTGGAACAAACGTAAGAAAGACACAAAGGCTCGTGAACGTAAAATGCGCCCATCCCCAGTGATGCGTCCTATCAGTCGCACCGAACAGCGACATAGTCGTCGGGTCGGGAACCGCTACGAGAACGCTCAAGCATCCGGCTCAAGCCAAGAAAGACCCAAGTCGACTCCGCCGAAATTTGGGACCGTAAGAAGAATCGAACAGGTGATGTCTCCCCCGGTACGTTATCACACTCGTCCGGCATGGGGAGAGATTGACGACTGGGTAGTTCTTCGCAGAGTCGCCCTGAAAACTGACGACGCGGGCTTGAACGTTCTAGAATTGTAATACAGATATGACACCTTCTCTTCGTATGATTTCCGTAACTATGCCTACCTTTCTTTATAGTGCACCCATTCTTAACCTCATCCGTGGTAGTGTACGTCAATATACTTACACAGTTTGAATTCGCTCGTTTACTGCGCAGGGTTCCGTCTGAAGTGGATGCATCAGAACTGCATCTATCGTACACTGAATTGTCAATCTTACGGATTTGTTATGATCAGACCGGTCGCTGGCAGGTGCAGAAACGAAGCCTAACCGGGATAACAGTCCTGATTGATGTTCCTCATCACTGATCAGAGCCTGCTGTATCGTTAAAGTCCCAAAGGGCAGTGACAGCAGCATGAAACGTAGGACCAACTTCAAGCTAACTAGCTCGTCCGCGAAATATACCAAAGAGGGCCTCAAGTAGACTACGAAGCGGGAACGAGCCAGTAACTTGACAGCTTCAGCTATATCTGTCAATCAGGGAGATGGATGGGTACTGAGTGCTGAGTGGACATGTAATCTGCCTGGCCGAGTGTTCCGATGACTTTAAATGAAATATTAGATCAGACGAACACTGCGATAAATGGGATCCGGAAGAGAGAGATCAGCATACGATACAACCTCGTATATAACCGGTAAGAATCCTACAGCGTAAAGGAATCGTTACAATACATGTTTTGTAACTACTGTATTAAACGTCAAGTGCTCGCACCATATCCTTCGCTTCCGTGGCCAGCTCGACGAGCTGCTGGTATCCTTCATCGGACAAAAGATCCACACTCCAACACGCTGCCGGTGCAGTGTCGTTTACGCGAATGGGGTCGCAGGGATTGCAGGAGGATCGAGCACTTGCGTCGCAGCATCATAATTATAGAACGCAAGCTGTACCCCTAGCGCGTTGACGCCATACAACTTAGGAATCCGTAGCTTGGCTATGAGTTCGCGAACGCGATCCCGCATCTGTGTGTCCGCTTGCTCACGCTTGCTCGGCGCGTTAATATGATCCGGCGGTTGTGTTACGAGATAGAATATGGGGGTTTGAGTGTTCGTCGATTCGACGATGAAGACGGTGGTAAAGTCGATTGACTGGCCGTATGCAGGTCGTAGATACCGTGGCACGAACATGAAATCCTCGTTGGGAGGAAATAAGTGTTGTAGAACAGTGTTGTAAGGACCATAGAGCAAGGATTCTTGAGTGGCGTTGTTCAAGCCACCGGGAATAGTGACGAACCGCTTCACGATCCATTTTGGCCAAGGCATGCTGTAGCGCTCTGCACATGTTACTGGTAAGATGGAGCTCTACACCTTTTTTGCCGCGGATAAGACATACCGCAGAAATCAATGGATGTTCTACACTGTGCGACAAGACGAGAGGCAAGGTGGGTTTATACTTTCTTTGCCATGGATAGACATACCGCAAGAATGGTGATCAATGGATGTTCTCTGGGATAGCTCGAGAGGACAGAATGTCGGGTCATGTGACCATAACCTGGGATTCATTCCGTCTCGTTGCCACCGTTTCTGTTCCCTCATTTCTCTCATGATTCTCTGATTCTGCGCCATGCCTTGCTGCGCTGATACTACACGCCTCTATTGTTTCTGCCTCCAAATCAGTCTAGCTCTTCATACTATGTGTGCCTTTCCCGGCTATCCTTCCGGTTGCACTCTTTGATCTGGCCATGGGCTCTCTCCCTAGACAAAAGTACTGTCCACGTCGCTAACGCACACCGTTCCCCGCACGCTGGGCGAGTTTGAGCTCCACGCAGACATCAGCAAGCTGGTGTATCAGCTGCAACACTCAATTGTTAGCTGGCTCAGTGCCGTCCCACGACTCATGGGCACAGCGGTTCCAGCAAAGCTAGAGGCTATCAGTTATAATTGAGTAGGGTTAATGTCCAACCTCCTGCATTACTGGACGCATCACCATTAGCACTGCAGAAGAGCTCCCACAATACACATGTTAATCCGAAAGACGTAAACATTAGTGACGATAAGAACAGCCATTCCCTGACGTCGGCCTTGCAAACTTCACCTCTTGTCTTGCACTCATCATGATGGCCAAAATTGAATGGTGAACAGCGTTGTCGCTGAGGAGAAAGGAACGGCAAATACGACGCACCGACAGGTGAACACAGAGCATCCGGGTGGCTGTGCCCGGTGTGTATGCGTCTAATGATAGATGATCATCATGAGTGTGCAGTTCCCCATGATGTCCGAATAGACGCGAGAAGCAGCGCCTCCTGGGTATATTTACTTGGTGCTGCCTTAGTTTCCCTCGAGCGCTTTCCCTCCATTCCTTCGCTACTTTCACGACGCGTCTACGATGAGCGGCGCCGCAGGAAACACGACCACCATCCCTCCACCGCTGACGACCGAAGATCTTGACCAGACTTTCGGAGTCTTATTCATCGGTTTCGTGGTCTCCACGGTCTTGTACGGCTTGACGTTTTTCCGTGAGACACACTGCCAGCTGATCACTCGTGCGCTCACTGAGCTCGCGCCTGGTATGCAGAAACATATATTTATTTCTCTCGGTATCCCAAAGATAATATCTGGACGAAATGTACTGTGAGTATCGTTATGTGCCCTTTCATGAGGCATTCTGACCTCCTTGAGGGCTAGGTCGGATTGCTGTCGTAAGTCGTACATACACTATCTACCACGCTTCGACATGGTCTGAGACTGGACGATCCAGTCTACTTGATACTGCGACGTCTGCATTGAGTGAGTCAGGAATTTACGTCCAGATTTCCACTTAATACCGATTTCTATTCCATCTCAGTGTCGCAAGCCCTCTATTACTATCTGATCACCATGTTCGCATCTCCATTTGGCCTGCTGGATGCCACTTCGTGAGTGTCCCGTGTAGTGTAGCTATATTTTGTTTGGTTTGTTGAACACGTTGCGCAGAACTTTCTGTGTGAGCTCTGATATCCATCAGCCTCTATCAGATCGCACCTAACACGGCATCTTAGGCCGAGAATGGTCTCGCCATTCTTGTCGGCTTCCTCGTTCAGATGTAGGTTTTCATCTATCTTCCAGAAATGTTGACTCATCATCATCTTTACGCAGTTTCTTCGCTGTTCGAGTGTGGACAGGTAACGTTGAAACAACCTCCCTATGAGCGTTTCTCACCATTCGTCGCTGCCTATGCAGTGAGCAACAAGAATTGGGCGCTTGCGGGCGTCATTGTAAGTGTAATACCCGCACGGATCGAATATGTTTGCTAATTGTGTTGTGTAGTCATTCTTTGCTCTCGCAGCATTTGGTAAGTGGGCAAGGATCAACTAGCTGTTATGCACTCACAAACACTTGATTACGATCCTGTAGTCTTCGGAATTAGTGCGTGTATCATTATCAAAGTGCCCGAGTCCTTCTGACATCTTGTATCCTATAGCTATGACGGTCCAGATGTAAGTTTGCAGTGTTCCCTTCGCCCACAACGCTCGAGTCCGATTAACCATTTTCGGCACAGCTTTAAGCAAAAGCGTCTGTCCCAGCTGGCGACCCCGCACATGAAGATTGTCGCTGCCATGTCCCAGGGCTTGGCTACTCTTGTTGATTTCCTGATCACGGGCTCCTTGCTGTGGTTCATGTCTCCGAAGAGGAATGACATGATGAAGGGCAAATCGTAAGCGCGATTTGCGATTCTGCGACAGGGCGTGTCATATTGAACTTGCATTGCACAGGCCTAAGGGGTGGTTTGATAAGCTGGTGACCTATGTCATCAATCGAGGCACTAGCGTCGGGTGAGTGTGCTATTTGGTTGTGGAGAGTATTGGGAAGCTTACGCCCACTGAAGTATAATTCAGTTTGCGTACTTGTTAACGGTAAGAAAACGCGGCTACTGAACGTCGGTCTCTCCAGATATACTTATTCTTTTACTCAGTTCGTGATTATCCCGGCGAAGCAAATCTGGATGCCCTTCCACCTCGTCGTCTCGAAAGGTGCTTGATTAGTCCTCTATTCTGTGAACGCTGACTCAAGCAATTCTTCAGTGTATGTCAACACTCTTCTCGCGATGCTCAACTCTCGCGAAATCACCTCCGGCCGCGGGGCATATGAGGAAGAGTCGGTGTCGACCACGACCACCCAGCCCAAGCTCAGTTTCATGGGCGGCGCTAGCGGGACCGGCCTCAGCAGGAGCGTGCGCTTCAACGTCATGGACACTATGGTAAGACTTTAGTGGTGGTGAGTGGGTGCATTATTTAACGTCCATTGTAGCAGTCACAGGGCGAGCATAATATTGAGCTGGACAAGCTAGATAGCCAGGGCGCTGTCATGACCAACAAGTTCGGTGATGATGCGAGCGATGTGAGTTCATGGCTCGGATACCCGTGCGCTTATTATCTGACATCGTGTTGAGGAAATTCAGCCTGTCTTCGATATCGGTGGCCGTGACAAGGCCAAGAGTCCTCTTGACATCAAGGTCACACAGGAGACTTTCACTGCATGAGGTGGAGCGGTCGTTTCCTTTGAATGTCCTGAACGTTTTAGATATATATTTATATAATTTCTCACGAGTAGTCACGGACTTTCGTTGTAAGATTGGTCACCTCGATCTCGATGTATTTAATGCTGTAGCTCCCTACCTACTAGGTTTAAGTTCCGTTATGAGGTGGTGTTTTACAGAGGAAGTATGGAATAGGGCTCTCCGATCAATCAGAGCTGAAGAGTGGCACAAACTGGTGGAAGGACTTCAATCTGTCTTCAACCTTGGGGTTCAGCCTTCCGTCTTGAAGGTGAACGCTAGTGACTGGCTCAATATGATCCTAACATACGGGTGCAATGGACTCACTGGGTAGTCTCGCCGTCCTGACTAATGATCTTCAGCTTCTGCTCAACAAAGTCGATCTCCATGGTCAAGCCGTCAAGGAACAAAAGGCGATAGCGCTGACCCTCGTCTTGCGTGCTATAGCGCATGCACCAGCCGACGGAAGGCATAAACCGAGTCTGGAATGGAGGTGCGTTGCTCATTTCAGCAGACTTCTCACTCCCGGCTGGCTCACACAGTTCCATATCCGGAGATGTAGCTAACTGAGGCGAATGCGACGCGATTGATAACCCCGAGTTGAAACATTGCACCGGTCCTTCACCGCCAGATCGAGACCCAGGAGGTGGTTCTGTGTCTGCCTTAGCGCTCTCCATGGCATCGCAGACCTTCAAGAATCTTCGAAGGCAATCTAGTCCTTTCCTTTCCATGGCATCCATAGTGATCACATTAGTGTCCACAAGAAACGATTGACACGAGGAGCCGCTGTCAGGAACTGGGAACACCCTCTTGGTCCACTCTCCGGTCTCACCACCTGCTGACATGGAGTACGAGACATATCGTGCGATCTCCAGTGACTGGTTATTTCTTGACAGTCGAACACGCATGTGTGGCTTCAGCGTTTCATCATTCCTTCTCGACGACGACGGTCTCCCTCGTGACTGCTCCGCATCTGGGAACAACAGCTCAATGTCTCCTTTCGGTTCGTTGGACATCAGTGTGCAACGAACATCAGGCAGGTGCATAGTCAGCTGTAAGAGATAGATTCGAAGACGCCGTTAGCAAACATAGCGAGGGCAAGCAGATGGCAAGTACCTTTGGTGTGCGCTGCTTGATCTGTCGAAGCACACTGCCAGCATCGCCATATTGCTTCCAATACTCCTGGGGTAGATTGTCAAGAGTATACGTCGCTGCTGGTTCCACCAAACAACACGGAGTGCTCAGGTGTGGTGCATCATACACCTCGATCTGTTTGCACTGTAAGTACCATCCTAGATTGGTGCTGACGTAAAAACTGTACCTTGTGCCCATCAGCGTGGATTACAAGCACCTTGTCTCCCTTCCTTCCCTTCCGTCGCTCACGCTCGCGGAGATCCACGAGCACCGAGCGTGTCTGCGCAAGGACGGAGATCTGTCCACAGGATAACTTGTGTGTCTGAGGCTGCAAATGACCCGTCGTGAACGCGGGCGGCCTGATCAGGCCTACGGGAATTTCTGCTACTGGGATAGATGGACGCAGTACAGGCGATTCTTGACAAATGAGAACAGGCTCAGTCTCTGCGAAGGGAGCTGACAGAGGGGATCCTTTATCCCGAAGCCACGGTACAGAAGTTCTCCGTGTAGTGGGTTCACGACTTGCTGCACCTGCAAGCGTGGGGTTGAGAGGTCGCAATAGAATGAACTTTCCCCGTTTACCCTTGACTTCATTATTGTTACGACGAATATCTGACTCATTATCACCAGAAAGTGACGACCTTGCAGACGTTTCTGAGCTTGTATCTTCTGTCAGACCAGGCACAGAAACTAATGATACAGCTTGAGGCCTCGGTTGAACAGGTCTTGTTGTGGAAGAACTAATCCCGGAAGTCGTCGCCCGGGGTTCTGGTGCCGAAAACACTCGGCGCCCAGTCTGAACCTGTGGAAAGCGAGGTTTGTCCTTGATATTAGGCTTGATTTCCTCGCTAAGGGTGCGGCGTAAATCGCTGTTATGGGTTGACGATGGTTTGGAGGACCCGTGGACTGTGTTGGTCTTGTTAACGAAAGGGTGTCTTGGCAGTAGAGCGGGTTTCCCAAGAGGAATATGTTCAGTTACAACGGCGCCATGACGCTTGTCGTCCGGCTCTGAGCTTGAGTCCGAGTTCTGGTCTTTGCGAAGGGGCAGTGGGTGATTCTCAGCATCCGACTTCAGTTCGAGTATGCCGCGAAGCGGGCGATCTGAGCTTCTTACAGGGACAGGAGCCTGAGGAGTCAGAGAATCAGTAGGCCGGGACGACTTGAGGAACGGATGCGACAAGATGTCGTCGATCTTGATGCGTCGTTTAGGATCCTATATCATAACTAATATATAATTAGGAGAGGTAGAATTTATGACGCCCTCTTACCATTTGCAAGAGTTCAGAAAGTAGATGTTTTATGTTGATCGAGGTGGTTGAAGGGATTTCGTACTTCCCTCGCGAGACGCGTTCATATGTTTCTGTGACTGAATTGCCCTGTAGTTCATAGATGATATTAGTATAATGGGGTACCGAAGAAAATGGTGCGCACCTCAAATGGCGGGTGTCCGGTTATACAAATCAACATGACACACCCAAGAGACCATACATCGGACGGAAAGCTGTAAGGAACACGTGCAATCATTTCTCTAAGGCGGATAGACCGTGAGTTTCACCGAAGCCAAATACACCTACGAGGGGCTTACGGTGAGACGTAGTTCGGAGAGCCGCACAGAGTCGATAAAGTAGAATTTGCCATAGGAAGACGTACCGCAAGAGAAAAGTCGCCGAGTTTCTACAAGGAAATTCAGCTGTGATCCTATTGACAGAGCAAAGGACGCATACAATGCGAGACTCGGCAGTGACCAGTATGTTACTAGGAGTGACGTTTCTATGCAGAACGAGCTCTTTCCGCAGATAAACCAAGGCACCGGCTACGCTCTTGATAATGCCTCGAACTTGGTTCTCGGATAAAAGCGGTACACCTTCAGTATTTGAATGAATAGATAAGAAATCGAGTAGAGTCCCTTGAGAGCAGAGTTCAAGAATGTGGTAGATAGCGCTTGGAGTGGAAAAAAAGGAGAAGAGTGATACGACAGAGGGGTGGTGGAGAGACTGGTGGAGGGCAACGGACTCTGCGTTGTCCCTACGGGATGACTCGGATTGGTTCGCTCTAGACAAGATTATCTACATAACAACAGATGGATCAGATACAAACGTAAGAGCAGGTTTAGAGAATGATACCCACTTTCTTCAGCGCTATCTTGCGATTGCGAAGACGTCCGCGTCTGCATATGGCAATGTATACAGTCGACAGGCGACCTTGTCCTATTTCTTCTTGAATATCATAATTCTGGTGGAGTGATCTCTTGTCAGTCCATCGAGCCGAATAAAAGGAGACGACTATACCTGGAGATTATCGAAGGTCTCGCCGGGAGGAAAGGAAGAGACTTCCAAGAAATGTTTCGTAGTGTGGGGCATATTATGTGATGATAACACGTTCTAGCTATCTTGACGATTCCAGGGAATGCTAACAATACAGATTGGCGAAGAATTGATACAAAATTGCGACAAAAGCTGCCAGAGATTCAAGAAAAGACCACGTATCAACAAGTTACTTATTAAAGGAGGAAGACTAGTCCATGAACAAGACAGAAGTTGCCCGGGCTACGAGGTTCACGCTCAACGTCAAACGTTCAAAACCGTCCGACACAGACGCGACGAAACACTCGGCAAAGACATATAGAAGCAACCAGCACACCCTTCCACGTGATCCCCCTCAGAAGGCTCACCCTGCAGGTCCTCACCGTCGTCGCACACAACGCTGACGGCACCGTCAGACTTGCGTCGGGATCGTCATTGACAATGTAGACGAACTCTCCGGCCCGACGGGATTCACGTAAATCCGTTATTATGAATAGAACCCGCTAAAGCACTACGACCCGCAAGCACAGCCCCAGTCGACAACCGAAATCTCACACTGCTCCTCTCCGCCACCATTGCTACGTACACTAATCCTTCCACTCTTTTTGTCGCTCTTTCTAATGCGATCCCATTTAATATCTCTCTCAACCCTACTCTTCGTCGTCGACCACGCTCATGCCGCCATCTTCCCCGTTCAAGCCCGGACTCGACCGAATGGAATCTATGCACGTGCCGACGTGAACGCCTCGACGAGCAGCAACGGGATACCCGTACAGAATACGCATAATGCGGAGTACATCAGTAACATTACGCTGGGCGGCGTGAGCATACCCGTTATGCTGGACACGGGCAGGTACGCACGACATCACCAGTGCGGTAGGGATGCCGATGATTGAATCAACGGACAGCTCGGATCTGTGGGTCGCGACGAATGTGCCGGGCGCAAAGGACCTAGGCAAGTCAGTGACGCTGTCGTATGCCGTTGGACAGGCGGCAGGTATGTGGAACTACTTGATTACTTGCACTGGACTTACACTCTACAGGTGACATTCACACCGCTCAGCTGCAATTCGATGACTACACTGTCAACGACCAGGCATTCCGTAGGTCCTGTCCTTCACTTCCCCCACATACCCCTAACTTCTTCTAGTCATGGTCACCAACACTAGCTCCTTCTCTACCGACATCGGCTCGCAGGGATATAATGGGCTCGTGGGGCTAGGTCCCAACTCCGGGTCCGTTATCTACCAAAAAATCGACGACTCGACGGGCGACGCCGTCCTGAACCGTATCTTCTCACAAAACTCGACTTCCCAGAACTTCATTTCCTTCACCCTCTCGCGCCTCGGGGACCCAATGGACAACATCCCGGGCACGTTCACCATCTCCCAGGTCATTCCCGGCTTCGAGAATATCACGAGCATGCCCAAGCTCTCGGTCGAGAAGGTGCACAAGCTCACGGACGCAGACCAGCACTGGCAGATCTACACGGACAAGAACGGCGTGATAGGCCCCGACGGCGAGCCGATAGAAATCTCCTCGATCGTCCCAAGCGCGCCCGACGGGCAGCTCGTTGTCGTGCTGGACTCGGGATTCACGCTGCCCCAGGTGCCGCGGGCGATGTCCGACGCGATCTATGGGCGCGTGAAGGGCGCGGAGTTTGACACGTCCCAACAAGTGTGGACCGTCCCGTGCGACCAGCTCCTGAATTTAGCGTTCGTTTTTGGCGGCGTGACGTATCCCGTTCACCCGTTCGATGTGGCGACGAGCGATTTCAACTATACAGACGCGAATGGGAACCCGAAATGCATCGGTGCTGTGAGTCCTGCCGCACAGGTATTATTATTGCATACCGATCACTTTACCAGTTCCAACCGATCACGAGCGCGTTTTCCCTCCTCGGTGAATACGACTTGATCCTCGGTATGGCGTTCCGTGAGTTCCGTTTATTCTGCCCCCCCCCTTTCCTCTCTCACCTCCCCTTCTAGTCCGCAACACCTACACCCTCCTCGACTTTGGTGACTTTGTCAAGGACGCCTCCACCGACCCCGGTGACCCCTTTGTGCAGCTCCTCCCGCTCACCAACAACGCCTCCGCCCACACCGACTTTGTGCAAGTGCGCCTGAACGGCGTCGACACGACGGGCGACGCCGCGCACGCGCTCCTGCCGGCCTCGCAGATGCAGCACAGCCCGGAGACGGAGGGGGAGAAGAAGAAGGAGCGCGAGGAGGAGATCCTGAGCCGGTGGCCGTACATCCTGGTGGGGTGCCTCGCGTTCGTGCTGCTGTGTGTGGGTCTGTGTGTGTGGCGGTGCTGTTGTCGGAGGGGGAAGGGGGTCAAGGGGAAGAAGGGGAAGGGGGGCCAAGCGGCGGGGATATTGGGGAACAATCCGGTGTACCAGCCGCTGAGCGAGCCTGCGCCGCCGGCGATGAACATGCATCCGATGGGGCAGAGTTCGTACTCGGACCCGTACGGGCGGAGGTGAGAGGAGGGAGGTGCTTGGACTCGGAGTGCTGTTTTACTACCGACGCTTTGGTGGGACTTTTGTCGATGCTATTGCAGTTGGTTGTTGTATATATAAGTACGTTGAATCTAATGAAAATGAATGGATGCAGTTGCCAGCTCAGGCCTCGGGTCACAGAAACAGAGTACGAAATGATGAAAGCAGTGATATTGATCCATCTGTTAGTGTGGTGCCCATGTGAGGGTGTAGACAGTGTAAATTACATGAAGGTTCAGAAAGTGTGTATGCCAACTTAAAACCCAAAGTCATTGCGAGTCCCGTTAGTGTCCCGGATCGTCCTTCCATATCCGCTAACCCCTATATCCCTCCATTCCGCTTTAGATCCTGGTACCCACATCAGAGCTAAATTCCGAACCCTAATCCCTAGCCAACTCTTCTACGAACCTATATGGTGATCCCCAGCCTCCCCGCCACCGCGACCAACTTGTCATATCCTCTTTGCCCACTGAAGCCTCCGACGACGATGATAAAATGTGCGAGGCCGACTGCTACGATGAAGACGACGACGCTGGTGACGCTGTACCCGCCGTCTTTCGGGATGTCCATGAGGGGCTTTGGCTGGGGGACGTTGGTGACCCATTTGTTTTCGTCGTCTTCTATGGGTGACTGCGAGGTGGAGTTGGGTGTCGACGGGGAGGACATGGCGGATGTAAGTGGTGTGGTGGGGTCACCGAGGGCTGGTGTGCTCGATGGAGACAAGGTCAACGGAGTGGGTTTATGGCGAGAGGGCGCGCGGAGCGTGGAGAACAGCCCGGCGTTGAGGGTGAAGGCGGTGTTGGCTTCTTCGACGATGGCGGCTGCCGGCAGCGCGCCGTTAGAACAAGTGACAGACAAAGACGGTGGTGAGAGAAAGGAAGCGTACCCTTTAGACGCTCATCGTCACCAACGCCACTATTCATAGCATCTCGGTACCACTCCTTGATCCGCTTCATGTCGCCTAGCGACCCGGTGGCTGAACCGCTCCCAGGCTGGTTGAACTCGTAAAACTCGATGCCCCTGCTGTCCTTGGTGTCTAGACCATACGCCTTCGCCACGCGCCTCTTGATCGTCTGCCCGCCAGAGAGGTCGCCGAGGTAGCGGACGTATGCGTGGGCGAGAAGCAGGTGCGGGTGGGTGGAAGAGAGGAATGAGAGGCGGGATGTGTAGGCGGAGAGGGGTGCAGGAGGAGAGGAGGAGAGCTGTTTGGCGATGGGGTGGGAGAGCCAGGCAGTGCTGGGGACGTCGAGGAAGTGGGAGATGTCGGCGTCGAGGGCGGCGGTGCGGGAGAGCAGGGTGGGGTTGTAGGAGGGGGCGAGGGCGGGGTTGGCTGCGTGGTGGGCGAGGGCGGATTCCAGGGCGCTGTAGAGAGTCAGCCGAGTCACGACAGTCGGTGAGCGACTCACTCGTAGACATGCCAGAGCATCATCAGGAACCGCACATACTCGTCCCTGTCGAGCTCGCCGCGGACAAGCCACCCGGCGCCGTCGCTGTGTTCGAGGTTGTCGTGGGCGACGGCGGTGCCAGTCCTGAGCAGGTCGGACAAGGGCTGGGAGTAGTCGAGGCTCGCCATGGGAGGCTCACCATGGGAGGGACCGGGTGGGACCAATAATTTAATATTTCCAGGGATCGCTGTGGCCGCCGTGGCGGACCCGTCGATCAATGGCGTGATATCTTATCTGATAACCCGTCGGTACCGCCGTGGTATAATATTTAAGTACATATGTGTCCATATTTAACGAGCCATCCATATATCACCCATGACAATATTTTAAAGTACGCCAAGCTGGCTGCGACGACAAGGGCGACAACGCTCGTGATAGTGTACCCACCGTTCTTCCTTGCATGACCAGCTTGGGCCGAGACGGTGCGTTTGCCATCCATTGCTTCTCGTCCCGGCCCCGGGTGGGTGGTGGCGCCTTAGTAATGGCACTGCTCGAGGTATGAGGAGAAGCGGAGGACTCGGAGGTAACGAGAGACGTCAGAGTGCCTTTATGATCGACGCACCGATACGCAGTGGGCGAGGTGGGCTTACGGTTCCTGGGCGCGCTAAAGGTGGCGAATAACCCACCGTTGAGCGTAAATGCTATCTTGGCGTCTTCGACGATGGCAGCGTACGTTCACCTTTTTTTGAACATTACGGGGAGCGTACTCTTACCCTTCAGCTGGAGGTCCTCTCCCACACCCTTATCCATGCAGTCCTTGAACCAGTCCTTGGACCGCTTCATATCGTCCACAGACTCGCTGGCAGTACCGCTCCCCGGTTGCTTGAACTCGTAGAACTGCACGTCCTCCAGAGCCTCCGGGTCGGGTTATACGACGGCGCGAGCACGGGGTTGATGGTGTGCTTGGCCAGCTCGGACTCCAGCGTGCTTTATCGTATACACCTGGTCAGCTGATTGGGTTCGCAGGTTGGGAGACGGAGAGGGCTTACTTGTAGATGTGCCAGAGCATCATGAGGAAGCGGACGTATTCGTCCTGGTCGAGCTCCCCGCGCATGAGCCATTTGGTGTTCTCCCGCCTCTCGATCGTGTCGCGCACGACGGCAATACCTGCGCGGATATGGGCTTGGACAAGTCGAGCGGGGGTATAGTGTCAGCTTCAAGCGAGGACATAGGTTTAGCTCGAGAAAAAAAGGCTTAAGCGGAGGAAGGGGGCCCTTTGGCTAGCGAGCGGGACTTCAAGCATTATATTTCAAGAGAATGGTGTTTTGAGCCATTACTGCATCAGAGGCAATGCATACAATGCCACCTCTTGTCAGCCCAAATTTCGGGACTCCATCTTCTCTCGGTTTAGCCTGGCTAAAACGGATATCGTGTGGCTAGGATGGCCACGGTGCCAATCAAGAGGCAAACTTGGAGCGGAAATAGCACAAGAATGGCACCTGTCGGCGACCTAGTTTTCGCGATACCATCCTTTCTTCGGTTCAGGAACTTGGCAGGAATGGAGATATCATGCGCGCCACTGTGTCCGCGGGAGTCTAGAGGTGCCGTGGTTGCATCACTGGTATGGGATGTATAGCGACAGACACCGGATGTTTGGGTATGGTGGGGAGGCGTTCATTCTACAAGTGCCCGGTGTCTAGAGATCCCGGAGCAGCGCTGGCATAGTTGACCCTGGATAGCGAGACTATTTGGAGAGATGGGCTGCGGCCCCTAGGATTTACATAGTGTCGGCAGGTACAGTAGCACACGACGACCCAGCTGCAGGACAGCTCCAGCATCACAATGGAGGGGGGCGGCGGCGCCGCCACTGGTGATCTATACCAAGGCTGAAGTTGGCTATACTTATGTGACTCTATTGATTATCAAAATGACACTGTTGATGGGACATGGTTACTTCAGATGCACGCTACTGTTCTGAGTGGGAGATGAAAACTCACTTCGTTATATGCGTACTTGCCCGGGATCTGATGGACGTGTACGTATTTTTGTTTTTATGTCTTGTGTGCATGAGGCATCGTCCAACGCCGTAACCTGAAAGGTAGAACATTGAATGTATCAACACCAAATTTCCGCACTCCTCGATGTCTTTGATTTCATGTATATGGCGGCCGCCCATCTTGGTCTGAACTTCCCATCGTTCGGTTGCGGTCCCTGCGACGCGCTGCAACGCCGACACTGCACAGTGCACGCTGGTGGCGAATTCGAAGTGACCCTGCAGCTGTACACTTAACTTATCTAGTAATTCGTTCGGCACCGAGTGGTCCTTTCACGACTTTGTTCCTGTCTGGCGTCCTTCTTGTGCTCGACACTCGTCCACCTTTTACTTCAGCATTCTGCAATGCAACAACATGACCCTTGAACTCCATCATCGCTGAGTTCACCCGATGCCGACGTGCTTCGCAGCAGTACATGGACGACGATCCTTCCAATCAGCTGTGCTACTCTAATAGTCTAAGCCTGGTCCCGTATTCTGTCGTGAAAGAAGGGGCCCTTCGAAAGCTCCTAGCTAGCGATCATTGTAGTCCCTGAGGCCTGAGGCCTGACTCCGGAGCACTAGAGCAGTGCACGACGTCAACAAGCTCCCCACGTGTTTCGCGCTAGCAAACGGCGTACGAGGTCCGAGGACGTCTCCTGCTCATAGGCGACAGCGCCATGTCCCTTGTCAATTACTGTTCCGCACGTAGCAAGTGTCACTTCTCTGAGCTGGTTTTACTTCCAGCCTGGATACAGCGTAAGGAGGATCCTCTCCTCAGCACCTAAACTCCTCTGCAGTTTGCCACTTTTAAAAAGAGTGTGCTCCGGTCTGTTGCGGTCTAAGTGGTATGTCACTTATTAGGCTTTATATCCCAATTGGACTTCCCATTTAGACGGACTGTTGTTTTGGTTGCTCATAATGCATTATATATTTTGCATATAGCCAATCAAAGGTATATTTTAACAACAACAGAGACTAAATTTAACAATTGTGGAAGTGAAGGATCGAAGAACGCGGTGAGTGATCTACTACGGGGCCATTCGGTAGTTAGTAACTGTCATGAAACATTCCGACTGATACATATTGTGCTATCCATCAGGGTGTCTAAAGAGCGGGGAAATGCCTAGTAATTCAAGGTTCATCTGTTTGTGTTATGGGATTGTGTGGATATCGAGGCTGAACTGAACGCGTTAGGAGACGAATCGACGCGATACATAGTGAAGAGGATTGATGGCCAGGTCTCGTCATCTTCTCTAGTGATTGTCCCAAAGCCTTGCGAGGTCGCCTTCGAACCTCTTGACACGCTTCAGTGCTTGCTCTGCGGTATCTCCAAGGGGGGTACGGCGCCTCGCGTGTCGGTCAGACCGGTAGAACGACGTCCCTACAGCGAAGAGAAGTCAGCCATATATCACCGTCATGCGAAAAAGACTACCACGCACCATATGTTGACGACATATTTGGCTTCTCCTGGACGAGGGGGGCATAGTACTCCTTGATTGTTTATCCTAGGCCCGTGATCTTGGCTAGTGCAACCGCTGCGTTGGCAGGAAGAACTCTAGGAAGGCGCAAGCATTTCATTGGAGAGATGTGTTAGGAACTGCGCGTGAAGACGGACAAGGAAGGCTCTACTCACACGGACTTTGAGAGGATGGATCTCCCCCAAATATTGTCCATCGTCCGCCAAATCAGCGGATCAAGTCGGGGCTGTTGTTGCGTGGGGAGAGGGAGGCGGCGAGACCGCTGGAACGGACGCTGCGTGGGCGCAGGATCCATGTCCAACCCAGCGTCGGGCGTCAGCTGGGTTTGAGTTGGCTCGGTAGTTGCCTTCGTCTCGTGCATTTGGCCAGAGGTCATGAAAAATTCTGGCGGCGGCATCACTATCTGGCTGTAAAGAAGCCTGTTAGGATGCATAAAAAATGCGTGAGTACGCGTCGATGAAAGGTATACTCACATCGACGCGTCAGGTGATTGAGCCGTCTGAGGTGCTGGGGCGCGAGCGGGTCTGCGGCGTGGGCGACGAGTCGCCTAATACCGGAATTGGGACATTACAAGGAGTGGGAGTTGAAGGGCAGAAAGTGGTTTTCTGGTATGCTCTACATCTCCTGGCCCCCATTTTATACTCCGCAAGTCCTGCCACAACCCCTGGACGGGCGGAAGGATGCGTTGAATCGCATGAAACACGAAGACAGAAGTGCGACCCGTATCGGTGCATCCTCCATCTGAGTAGCGTGGTGGTGAAGTCGCTTGTGAGTGCATCTGCAACATGAGTAGGACGTTGTGTGAAGTGGAGGAGATGTATGATCGTAGGCATACAGTGAGCGGTGGGTGAGAAGTTCTGTGATGGGTCTTCCTGTACGAGCCTGCGCCCCTTTTATACCCAGCAGGTTAGGCCACAAGTTGCTGCGTAGCGGCACTCAGCCAATCGCGCTGCTCGAGCTTTTTCGGGTGTGACTGCTGGTGGCCACATTACGAAGTGTGGCGTCGCCGTCCCTGGTTCTTACCACGCGACGACCTGCTTCTTCTTGTCCTATAGGCCTTGTGGAACCCCAATCCGGCGCCCACTGTCTCAGTTGCTGGAATGGTGTGGCTGTTTCAGAGGTTTAGGGTCACACGCCGTGTGAGATCCAGTGCACCGGAGCACCTGCGACGCCTTTCCCTTTCTCTGTCACGCCCATCTTCTACGATCTTACTGGTTGCGCCGCAACTACTCTCTCTTGCGGATGTCCTTCAAGGCAAGTAGCGACGAGGCCATAGTTCGCGCATCTATCACCGTGACCACTATGTCGAGCCCGTGCCGAGTTTGCTAGTCTCGATCGACACCATCTGAATGGCTGCGCCTTCGGCTAGAACATTAGCGTTGGAACAGTGGCATTGGCCTCTCAGGGACTATGACTGCTTCGTATTGCCACTGGGGCCAATAATGATCTTCAGCTACTCCTATCACTGCTCCAGCGGATGCCACTTCGAACTATGTGAGTTACAGCTTTGATAAGACTGATATACCCGCTGTCATGCTGCCCGTCTAAGCCGAGCAAGATGCGCACTGGGAAGTTATAGGCTCTGTATGCCACGTCTTCCGTCGCCTGCCATCCTCGGCAGAATTGTAGGCTCCAGTCGACGTGAGTATCTGCCACTCAGGTGAGTTTTGCTCTAGTATAATAATCGAGTTTCACTGTCTTATGCCTTAGACATACTGCAACTCTGGCTGTCCAAAATTTATTATACATGTATCCGAGATACTCAAAGAAGCCAAGCATGCGACACAACCAGGGAAGCGAAAGGTGAGCAAATACGATCGGGAAAAGGGCCATATACATCCAGTTGATACATCGGTTTTACACATTATTGTAGTAGAGAGGATGGAAGAGGCCTAATGATACAATAATCGAAGGTTCTTGCCGTACTATGCATTCAATGATGCCGCGGTCAGTGCGGAAGAACAAAACCGAGAAACAGTATGAAGAAATGCATGATGAAGAAACAGAGATGGTGCATAATTGTGAGTGTTTTGTCCTACATTCGAACCGTACTCATGCGTCTCACAGCTTGAGAAAGGTTCCCAGAGATGCGATGTGCGCGAACCTCAACTTGCCAGCCCGTCAGTCTTCCCTGCTATTCTTCGTCTCGCACGCCTCCTCGGCGGCAAGCTGCCCGTGGTCTTCGCGCAGGTTTTCCTGGCAAGCAGCTATATTCCTGCAAAGACATTTAGTGGTAGGCGCTAGGACTCGAGTGGATAATCGCGCGCACCCTTCGACCAGCCGGAGGCGGCCTCCAAGGACCGCTGTGATGTCGCGCAAGCCTCTAACTTCAGCCCCGACTTCCCCGATAGTCCATTCTGAAGGGCTAAGCCTTTCCTCCATTATTTCGACCCGGCGCGTCAATTCGTCGACGGACTTCTTGAGAGGATGGAGTTCTTTCCAAATGTTGTTCATCATCCCCTGAATCAACGGATCAAGTCGGGGCTGTTGTTGCGTGGGGGGAGGGAGGCGGCGAGACCGCTGGAACGGACGCTGCGTGGACGCAGGATCCATGTCCAACCCAGTGTCAGCTATCGGTTGGGGTTGAGTTGACTCGGTAGTTGCCTTCGTCTCGTGCGTTTGGCGACGGGTCATGAAAAATTCTGGCGGCGGCATCACTATCTCGCTGTAAAGAAGCGTGTCAGGACGCGTGGAAAATGCGTAAGTACGCGTCGATGAAAGGTGCGCTCACATCGACGCGTCAGGTGATTGAGCCGTCTGAGGTGCTGGGGCGCGAGCGGGTCTGCGGCGTGGGCGACGAGTCGTCTGATGCTGGGATTGGGACATGACGAGGAGTGGGAGTTGAAGGGCAGAAATCTGTTTGCTGGTACGCACTACATCTCCTGGCCCCCATTTTATACTCCGCAAGTCCTGCCACAATTCCTGGACAGGCGCGCGTTCGCCCAATCACAGTGTCTCGGACATATGCGGATGTGGCTGGACAAGTATGGCCGATTCTTTATTCTTGAGGTGCGAGAATATACTTCGCGTTGCCAGCAGGATCACTGATGCAGAAAATTTGATGCCTTCTGTGTCGCTTACCGAAAGAACTAGGCCATTTGGAGGACAGGGGCTATAGGCCCCAGTAGGAGCTCGTCCTGGGGCAAAGAGCGATGTTCCTGTTAGTGATGCTAGAGGTAGTGGCATTCGTCTGTCCTTTCACCTTGTGTTTCTTAGGTTGCGCGTACCCCCCTTTATCTCAACCTCGCTACATCTTTATCATCCCACAATTGTCCTTGCTATAATATCCTGGTGTATATCGTACGGTACGTCCAGCACTCCGAGTCTCACGAGAGTATTCCGGTACCGGGAATGACTGGCCCTCCCATTGTTCCCAGCGAGGATTACTCCGCTCGAGTTCTTTTCCGCAAAGCAACTCCTCTAGATCTCCTCCTTTCTATTTTCGTAATCGATGGTGCTATCAATTTTGATCGGTGCTTCAGACACTGATCGACCACAATACCTGGGGAGTTGGGTGCGTTTGTGTGTCCCAGATTCCATCTCGCCCTGCAGGGTCGACATTGATGTGGTTTCCCGAGGCTTCGATGTGGCTGCCGAAGACATCGCGTCTATTGCACATTATTGCACGTCGTTGGAATTGCCGACTGCATAGCGTGAAATGGACCGCTTTCGAGAAACGAAAACTGCCGAAATCGCGACCTTCCCAATTACGAACAAACAATGCAAGAGCTACCATTGCTACTTGTGACCTTCGACCAAGGCATTGGCAGCTCACTGACATGACTGATTCTGTCGTCGGGACTCAGTACTCAGGAGTCGATGGAAAACCACGCAGACTACATCAGAGGCTGCACGATGAACAGTCCGAAAGCAATATTAATCCGATATGAGATATGTTACACACTCCTACGCAAAACCTGCCAAGCACAGCTACAAACAATGTCGCATAGTCACATGTTATGGCTTCATGCCATGCTCCGCTTTCCACCACTGTAAGCGAGATCGGGCGTCAACTTTCTGAACTATATTTGTGAGCGGATTACTTACATCAACCATCCTCTTCACGCCCTCCTCAAGACCGACCTCAGGCTCATACCCAAGCACCCTCCTCGCCTTCTCAATATTGTGCCACCTGTGCACACAGCTGAAGGTGACCCTGAAGCGCGTGAAAGCCGGCTCCTTGCCAACAAGCCATCCCCACCACTCAGCCGCGTACGCCAAAACAAGCCCGACCTCACGCGGGAACGTGATTCTTCTGCGCTCAGAGGGCGCACTCGGCGACGACACGCGCAGACTCCGCCATACAGCTCTGGGGAAGTCCCAGAAATATGTTGGCTCGCCGTTGGTAATGAAGAAGACTTGGCCAGCGACCTGCAATGGGTCTGTAGGGATGGGGCCCTCTGCCTCTTTCTCCTTGGAGTTAATGGCAGCCAATGCGCGGTGGCGTGCAATGACCGCGTCGGAGAGAGGGTCGAACCGCGAGCGAACGACCGGGGGTGGGTACGAGATTGAGGTATATTGCGCTTGGGGATCGGGGTTGTTGAAGCGGGCTTCAATCTCTTCTGCGTGGGGGGGAGGCACGACGTACGGGCCGAGTGGGCGGGCTTCTGAGGTTGGTTGCCGGCGCGAACCCGTGGTCAGAGAGACGGTAGGAAGGTAGTAGTTGATGATTTGAGAGGTCTCCTGTTCGGAGAGATGTTTCAGGGGAACGAGCCTGTCGGCGGCCAGGAGGTGAGCGTGGGCAACGTTTGTGACGTATGTCCAGTCGAAAAGATTGTTGTTATCTCCTATTTGGAAGTTGGTCTGATTCCGCTCGAAGACTTGGGATAGACCATGCATGACCTGACGATCTCCTGGTCTAGGAGTTCATTTAATATCGAGAATATGAACACAGTACGGTCCCAGCACGTACCCAAATATACCGGATGGACGCAGAGCGACTGTCAGTAGCCCACCCTTGCCATTTGCTGCAAGCACCAACTCCTCCCCTTTCGCCTTAGACTCGTTGTAAGCGTCCATGGACTTCTCCGGCGGTGGTAGACGCTCATCAGTATTGACCAAGTCTTCACCGTTGAACACAACACCTGCTGAACTAGTGAAGACGAGCTTGTGGACTCCATTGGCAACCGCCGCATTAATGACAGCCTGTGTTCCGTCGACATTGACTTTCCAGTATAATGCGGGGTCGTCAATACCATGTGGAGGTGAAGCAGTGTGTATTATACATGTCGCAGCGCTCTATGAGCGCTGTGAGTTGATAAACATATTGAAAGATGTCACAACTCACCTTCTGCACTGCCTGGGAGACCTGGTTCTCCTCACTGATATCTCCGGAGTAAAAGGGGACGTCATGATACCTCTGCACGATATCAAATGTTGATACAACATCCCCCCGCGCCAAAAGTTTCTCAACGATGTGTCGTCCCAGGAAGCCGCTGCCGCCGATGATGAGATAGATGTCCTTCTGGGGAGACGACATGGCAGGGAGTGTAAGAGAGGGGGCGTTGCTGCCACCTAAGAGCCGCTAGACTTATATTTTTCGTACCTGCCATGACAGGCCTGATTCTGGGACCATTCCATTCTCAGGCTGCCATTGGCCGCGCTACGTCCCGTCACAAGTGCGTGACGCGCACGGACTGCGTCGTGCGAATTGAACTGATGCTACATCTCGCTCCTTGCTACTTCAAGTTATAACGCATCAAGTACACCTCAAGTCCACTTCTGGCGGAGAGAAGAAACATTGGGCTCAGAAGTCGATCACTCATGCCGCCGAAACGTCCGAACGATGATGAGCTTACAGCCACACAAAGGAAGAGGCAGAAGATGGACTCGGCTCGTACTATAGCTGTCCAGTCGATGTCGAGGTCTGCAAAGGACAATTCTGTAGCGGGGCCTTCCAAAGTCACTTTTACCAATAGTTGGTCTGCTCAAATAATTTGGTCATCCCTGAGATCTGACATGAGAATATTTAGGTCTGGCAGGTTTACCGAGCGCTCTGGATGTTGAGAGGTTCGCCGAGGTCTGATGCATGAATTATGATGAGTGCTTTGACCGTACTGATGGGTCAATTTAAGGCAAGAGCTTTTGAGATCAATGCCATGGAGCAATCCATGAAAGATATTAAGTGAGTGTCAGACTATAATGTGATATAATAACTAATAATGACATATAGAGAAGCCAAGACTACTCGGGTGTGGCAAGAGTTGCCTCGACACCTTCGTCGTCGAGCGGCTAGTCATGATGTTCGGCGGGTCCCCGTTCGACTCCGTGAAAAGGCTCGTGCCGAGGTCAGAGACTATTCCACATCTATATCCAGCTTGACTAAAGATTCCAAGATGGACACGGCACGTCGCAAGGCATTAGGACGGTCTAAGCCAAAACGTGGAAGGGAGAAGAGAATAACTCGCACGGAATCATTTCTTCCGAGGCAGCGTAAGATATGGCCCTTCGGATACAGCGGCACCAACCTTACATCTTCATGTAGGTGACAAGACTTGGCTTGAGACGCACATCTGGCATGCAAAGCGGATGCACATGGAAACCATTTGGGGATACAAACTGGTGTGCACTGAGAATCGTTTCACGCTGTAAACGACATACTGATTCTTGTTCAGGCGCTGACACCCACCGAAAAGTCCTTCCGTCCGTCGCATCGAGCTTCCGTGCACGGAGCGATCCTTCACGACGCCTCGTACTTCGGTCTGATCGAAATTCAGGGCCTAGAAGCCGATATGAAAGCGACTTTGGACTATTTTTGCGACCCGCAGGGTCCGAGCCCCGGCGCGAAACGGTCTGTCGTATTTAGAATGGCCTGTATCCTGATCTAACAAATGTATGAAAGATATACCACAGGCGCACGTGTTCTTGATACACATGCATATGAACCCGGTGAATTCCCCTACGCTTTACTGGGCCCGGTTGAGATCATATGGAGGCCGGTCACCCCCACGACAACAACTAAGGACGGTACTTCCGGCGCTTCAGAGAATGTTGCAAGCCAAGGCACAGGAATGGGCAAAGCGAAGGCCAAGGAGCCGCAACAGGCCACCGCTGCGCGCACTGTATGGATCCGATGTCACCCCAGCATATTTGATGGCGTCTACAATGCGATCCGCACGTCTGCGTCACTCTTCTTAGATGGGCACAATAAATCTGGCGGCGAACGTCGTGAAATTAGCATAGCTGACATCCGTGAACATGTGAATGTGTTCGAGATCACAGGTCCGAAATCCAGCCAAGTCATCAAGGGCGGTATAAGGCCCGTTAATGCGGACAAGCGAGATGAGTTCAGGAAGGTATGATCAGAGTCTCAGAACACGAGGATCTCACTCAAGACTTGAATAGTTCTGGGCGTCGCTCACGGACTTGCAGTCCGCCGGATCTGTTCCTCGAGGAATGGTTATTGGGTTCAAGGTTGATGACCCACGGCTTAGGTATGTCCATCCCCATGCCTACGGGAAAGATCTTATTCATTTCATTCATTTTGTCAGTTTTCCCCCGAAGAATGCCAAGCCCAAGATAAATAAGGACGATTTCCCAAGCTTGTCCAACGCTACTATAACGTTTCCTACGTCCACAATTGCGCAGAGCGAGATCTGGGAAGAAAGTATTCGCCATGCGCTCAGGAAGCCAAAGTACAAGATGAAAGACATCGACGAAAGAAAATCAAAGGTATCTTCACTTGTACGTTCTGCTTACATAACAAACTCTGATTAGCCCTCAGAATCTCGTACCTGGAACGCCTCTATCTCCAGAGCGGCAAGATAACCGGATACCCGTGCTCTTAATACAGCGCTCAGTCGAGAAACCTTCTCTAATATCAGAATCTTCTTCATCCTCTTCACTTCGGCTAGATGATAACTCGAGCAACGGACTGCACGGATGGACGCTCATAGTCCCGTCAGGATGGGCCATGCCGTTTTGGATGTCCCTCACCCACACTGGCACGCGAGTCGGCGGGCAGCGAGAGCGGCAAACTCAGGTTTTCGAAGCAGGGGTGGCGTGTTTCCCTTTTGATTATCCCTTTACGTCCAGCTATGAACAGCAAGTGAATGCGACGGCTGCTGAGGAACAGGAAAACTGGGAGAAGAAGCCGCCCGCCAAGCGAGTGAATTACGATGCGCTGGGGACGCGGAGCCCGTGGAAGCCAGATTGGCCGGTTGTTCTGGGCTTGCAAAGCGCTCCTACTGATCCTCCAGGAGACGAATTCGATGATTTGGTGCCTACTCAAAGGGAAGAACCTGCTGCAGCAAATACTGAAACGAAACCTTGGTTGCTATGCGGTCCTGAGGTCCCCAGCATAGTCAACAGCATTTTCTCCCTGCTGAATCCGAGTGCGGGTCTCTTGGAGGAGGTGAAGAGACTCAGAATGAAGCGGAACCTGGACCCTGTGAGGAGTGGCATCACCGCTGACGCGCTCTGGAGGGGAGCGCTGGTTAGGATCAGAGTGACTATAATGGGGCGCGGGTCTCCTGAAAAGCTCGCCTCAATCTATAAGTCAGAGGATGTTGAATTAAAGGAGTGGATTAAGTTACGTGCCGTGACGCAGGGCTGCGGTCGGCAAATAGATAGCGATGGCGAGGAAACGCAGGTATGTGATAAGGCATGGTTACCGCTGGTAGATTCTGATACAACTACTGGCAGTTCGGGAACACCATTCCACCGTCCGAGGCCATCATTGGCTACGTGACTACGGGCAATTACTCGCTATCGAGAGGACAAGGCTTCGCGATTGGAGCAATGCCACTGGCCAGAGTGCACGAGCTCAAGCAGCAAGCCGACAAGTACGCTCATCTTCGTTCCCGTGATACGGCTGACACTGAGTTTGTTGCAAGATTACTTTTGGGGTCGTGCTTGTATGCGAAGGTGCGAGATAGAGGAGCTACCATATGTCGTCTCGTGCGCGTCGAAATCTTGGGGTCATAGCCAGCTTTGTTTCCCACACAGCGTGTGTTATGATATCGACATGCAAGTATGCAGTATGAGGCCTGATTGACTAATCAGAATATATGATATGATGTGCAGCATCTACAATCTCATTGCAGCGTGCTGAGTAAATAGATTGTATGGGTAGAGGGTTCGAAAGCGATGTAGACGAAGATGAACTAAGGATACAGTATATAGTCCAGTACACAACGGGATCTGGACCTCAGTCGAGTTTCCACTTGTCGAGTGCTGCTTTGACAAGCTTCGCCATGTCGTCGCGGGCCTGCTTTTTGGCGCTTTCGGTGATGCCCTCGAGCTCGTCGAGCATCGTGGGAGAGGCTTCTAGAGGGTCAAATTGCAGTACGCGGCCATCCCTTATGGGCACCGACACAAAAGCGCGCGCCGGGGCTGGCGTAGGCGGAGCATGATCAGAAGTTGACGAAGCAGAGTCTGTCCGGGTGTGTGTACGGTTATGGGATGAGGAAGACGGCTTAGATGACGATATTGGCTTCTCTGCTTGCGAGTTTGTACGAGAATGTGATGGCCCGGCCCTCGAAGAGAGGTTCTTCAGGATGGTAATGCTATTGACGCGCTTGTGACCACGACCATTGAAACCAGGGCGATTCGACGGCCCCTCCATCTTGTCGTGGCCATTCATCCCGTTCCATAGCGGGTTTGCCAGAGGTGATCCGTTGACACTGAGTAAGTGTTCCCCTTTACGCGGCCACCGCGGCGCTGGAGGGTAGACGGGCGTCTTTGGTGGCATCGACGGGTTAAATATGCTGCTGCTAGGTACTCGCGGTGTACTTGAGCCAAAAGCAACAGATTTTGAGGGTGACGCTGGGCGAGAACGGGGTAAAGGGCCGTTTGGGATAGTGGTAGTAGCAGTAGCGAAGCGAGTCGTTTTGGATGGACTGGGTGACGGTGCAAAACTCTTAAAACGCGACTAAAAGAATAGAAGAATTTGGGCTATAGCCATGCTAAGGGAGTATAAACATACTGCGTTGGGTGTTCGTGCCATCTGAGTCTTTAGTCGCTGTGCTGTCCCTGGCCCGTTCGAAGTCCCAGCCTTTTTGCTGGGCGTTGCAAAGCCCAGTCGCGCTGGCGAGCAAGCTTCAGTTTGTGCCACGTATTTTATAAATATACTCACCATTCTTATGCATGCGGAACGAATCAGGATCTTGCCCATGCTTCGATCCTTCAGCCCCATCGACGTCCATGTCCCACTTCCTCTTCCGCACACTCTTTGCTATCTCGTCCATCTCCGCGTTAGCTTTCTCCCCTTGCATGGCTATCATTGCTGCCTGTGGATCTCCGTTATACTTGTCCGCGAACTCTGCCATGGCTATGTTACGCAGTTGCTTGGGTAAACGAGAGATGAGCCCCTCTGAGCGTATGCGGAACTGCTGGATGTGATCTTCCATCCATTCTTTGAACTGTCGTGTCCTGTGTTCAACTGGTATCAAATGAATAGGTTTGATGAGCGTACGAGCAATGGTAGACTAACGTTCGATGTCCAGGTTGGCGAGGAGCTGGGCCTGCTCTTCCTTGGTGTATACTCTAGTTGAATCGGGGAATTCCATAGCAGCAAGATATGCTCTTGACTCCCCACAGTAAACGACGCGTCAAAAGGGTATAAAACCGAATATATGATTCGAAAAACACGGCGAGAAGTGACTGCTAAAGCGCGCCTGAAGTTGTGTACTGAGGCAGGCTGTACTCGTGACTGGAGTGGCAATGTAAGCTTCCCACGACTGCAGCGCTCTGGCTCGAATTAATTGCGTCCCGACTCTGTAGCCGGAATGTTGTCTCTAGTCGCTCGGCGAGCAAGCAGGCCTTCGTTATACCTGCGAAGATGTGCTGCTCGGACGATATCGACAAGCCCTGTCTTGAAAAATGAAACCTCTGCTACGCCTATCCTGGGTACGGTTGCACCACCAAAGAAACCTATTGGCGGATTCCGAGGGGGGTATGTGGTCCGTACTGGCCTTCCGAGACCTACCATCTGATGGTTACTTGTCTTTGACATATAGCATAATAGGCTTTCTGTTTGGTTTCTCGCTAGCCGCGTCTCTGGCCGCGTACAACCTGCTGGATGAGTACAGGCAGGCTTCTGCCGCATTGCAGGCTAGCGTTGCCGAGTTACAGTTGAGCACTGAGAAGGTATGGCCCACCCGTTGATCCCCATGGCCCCTACTCACCATGGTCCTGCGAAGGTGTCTGCTCATATGAGAAGAATCGAGGCTGTTGAGAAGGACCTCAAGGCGCTCTCTCAAACGTCCGCGAGTAAGGAGGAAGTGTCAAAAGTGCGAACTGAAATGAAGAAGATTTACGACGGCTTGCACGTCGGTGAGCACATCCCGAGCCTATGCATTTATCAATAGTGTGTTCTGACATGCGTTCAGAATTCCTCGACTTGCGATCACACGTGTGGGGTATTCGTGAGTTCCTCCGCCTGGTAACATGTATTCAAGTATTCTTACCGTCTTTCCATTGTTACAGAACAAGATGTGCATGCTCTGTCAAAGAAGGAATCCACGTCTGTCCGTATTTGATAGAGCAATTTCATCTGCGGGGCGCCTCCACTTCCTCCCATCCTATGCTCATTCGTCGTGGAAATCGTACATGCTCGAGTGGAAGGTACCATCATGTCTACACCTTCAGGGTGACTTGAAAATATGCTCTGTGCAAGGTGCTACAGGCTCGCGCTAGCTCGCACTGAGGCTACTGTTTGGAACCTATGATGGGGATCTAGTAACGTTAAATCGCTATTTTTCAGTCTCAAATCTTTGTCCGAATACGGTCATGCCGAGCTGTCACAATGCGCTGATTAGGGTAGTTGACTCTGTAGAGTCCTCGACTCTTCGTTTAAGGTCGGCTAACACTTGGTTAATTGCCGCCGAACGCTCAAGCCGTGTGGGGGTGACCAAATCAGATGGTCGTTGTCTACCTGCAGCTTGCGCGCGCGGAAGTCGTTTCGGTTTACATATCCTTTCCCCTTTTCTTATCAAAATCGATCAACTGGTCCAACCACCTGGCTGACAACCAGTTTAGAAAAGAGTAGAAAAGAGATTCAACGGGAAGTCATCCGTTCTTTTGATGATGGAAACGGGACCTGCGTTGTGTCTTCTTGTTTCCCTCGTCCAACAGGTACCGATGTCCAATCAGCGTTGATCCAGACCGGAACGATGTCGTGGCCCTTGCCTTTTCGGGACGATCATGTCTGATACTCCATGGGTAAGCATTGTAGCGGGAGTCAATATAAGACTGATGCTACTCAACACTCACCAGGTTACTGAGGGCACGTGTACTGTTACCGTCGATCTTCCTGCCATGTACCGAGGCCGCACACTGACGCGGAAGATGAACGTAACCGCCAACAGGTAACAACCTGACTGTGACGACTTTATGCCCGGCAACATCTTGGCAACGAAGAATGTCCGTATGGAATATATCATGCGGGATGGCCTCGAGCGGCCCGGACGTTGCGTTTGCTCGTTATAAAGGATAGGAGCGCACCAGTCTTTGATACCTTCCCCTCGCATCCCTCTTTTTGTGTACCAGCTTGGCCTGGTTCTTGGTTGTTTCAAGTTCTTCAGTGAGTCTGCATTATTGCGATGAGATGAAGCGTCGATCTAACCTGACGTTGCAGATTTGCTTGTCGCTGGCGGGGCCATTCATTTTTGACTACCAACTTTCATTTGATACAACAACATCATTTTCTTGCAAATTCTTCTCACAATGCTCTCTGCCAAGTCCATCGTTCTTGCCCTCGCCGTCTGTGCTTATTCTTTGCCTATTAGGCGCGAGGTTCCTCAAGGTACGTTTGTCTAATCTACTTTTAGGGGATGTACACAAGCCTGACGGTTCTATCAGAGCACTCTCACGAAGCCATCGTTCGGACTGTACGTACAAGCTTGAACGTCAACAACCCCGCCCAAATCCAGGACCCTGTTTTTGCTTTACTCGGAAATGCTGCTGCCGCGACTGGCCAGGGCCAGATCACTGTAAGTTACACTCGTACCACCAGTTCATCTTGGAATTCATACGTATTTTGTCACCAGGACACGGACTGCTTGCAGCAAGCGGTTGCAGACCAGGCGTTTACCAACGCTAAGGCTGCTGGCGATGTTGATGGCATGGTCAACGCCCTTATCTTCCGTGCCCTCGAGCGGAACAGTGCTTCTGTCGGTGGTACAACTGCCCAATGTACGAGCATCCAGGCCGTGAATCCCGAGATTGCTGCCATCCAGCAGCATCAGGATCCTGCGTCCTCGGGCGCTGCCGCTACGAACAAGGCCATCACCCTCGAGCTTGCTAAACAGATTGCCTCTGTTGGCGGTGACCCCCAGCTTGCGCTCCAGGCCGGCACCTTCGCTCCTGGCCAAATTGGTGATCCCACTGCCAAGGGTAACACTTGTGATGACGCGAACGATGCCCAGGGCTGCATCTTTTCGCAGAACCTCATCGTTGATGATGCTACTGCCGATGAGATCAACGCTGCCGTTGCTGGCATCTCATCTGGCTCCACGGATACTGCTTCGTCCACGACTGGAAGCGATGCTGCCGCTGCCACGTCGGCTGCTGCCGCTGCTGTTACCGACACTGCGGTTGCTACCTCTACGTCTGCCGCGTATGTCCAGTCCCTCATCGACTGCTGAGCTCATACTGACGCCATATGCAGGGCTGTGGCAACCTCTGCTGCTGCTGCTTCTACCTCTGCTACTTCTACTGGTAGCAACCTGCAGACGTTCACTGGTGCCCGTGAGTATATTAAGTCACTTGGTGACTGACTTGGTGACTGATTTTCGGTATTATAGTCGGTGGAGTCACTGCTCCTGCGGTTACGGCTGGTGGCCGTGGCTTCGTCGTTGCGAACAACGACGACTTCCTGAACCTTGCTGCTGCTCTCGGCCGTTCCTGCGATGTTCAGCACAACCAGTGCGCTAACGCCGCCAACCAGGGTGGTCAGACCTTCACCGTCGGTGACTGCGACCAGCAGGACACTCAGTGCCGTGCTGCGGGCAACTAATGATATCTTGACTAAGGATTTTCGCATGTCGTTTGAAGATGGCCAGTTTCATCCACAGACCATACGTGATGGTTTATTGTATCACTTTTTATATATATTGGTTGTCATTACACCCAGCGTTTGCAATTGAATCAACTTGCCAATCATCCGTCGTGTTGTATCGTGGGAATCCGAGGAAGCCTGGCCACAATGGATTGACTTCAGTTGAAGTGGCGTTGCTGCCAACACCCGGGATGGCGTCCTGCAGCTAAACAAGCTTGGGTCGCTTATTCTGTGACTATTACAATACCCTTTCCTTGCGTCTACACCTTGTCTGCTCCAACTGAAAGCCCTATGCACACTTTCATGAGGTCTCTATGTTGCTTGCTTCAAGCAGCAGCAGTTCTTGCTGTCAGCGTCGCGGACATCCAAGGTGCCGCATTTCAATCTCCACTGAAGAATAAAGTCGTTCACGACGTTAGAGGCGTCGTGACTGCAAAGGTGTGAGGGAATTAGACTGCTTAATCCTGTACGCTCATCCTCCGCAGGGACCCCGCGGCTTCTGGATCTCTGGGCCGTCTGCCAATGACAGCCGAGTTTCTAATGGACTAAACGTGTTCACCAAGTCTGCCTCAATTCTGCGACAAGTTAAGGTTGGCGATGATATATCACTCAGCGGACGAGTCGTAGAATACCGCTCTTCCTTCAAGCCCAACGACCTTTTCTTGACTCAGCTCAGTACTCCTTCCAGCCTCATGGTCTTGTCCTCGGGCAATACCATCAAGCCTGTCGTTCTCGGAGTGGACAGAAGTCCTCCGACTCAGCAATTATCAGCGTTAGATTTGACTGGCGACTTAGATGGATATCTGTCTGTTCCCAACAATCAGAGTCAGCTCGAAGTGTCGAATGCTACACTACAACCCGATCTTTTTGGTCTCGACTTCTGGGAAAGCCTGGAGGGACAGCTGGTCGTGGTGAATAAGCCGACTGCACTCAACTACCCGACAAGATTCAACGAGTTATGGGTGCATGGTGACTGGCCTGTAACAGGTAAGAACAAGCGCGGCGGCTTAACTGTCACTTTCGGTGCGTGATGTCATCGCGCATATAATCACATGGCCGTGAACGTCGTGTAGGACCAAATGGGTATCCCGACGCGAATCCTGAAGCTATCCTCATCGGTAAACCGCTAGATGACACAAAGAACCCGCCCGTGACTGTAGGAACGACACTGTCAAACATAGTTGGCGTAGTCACGTATCAGTGCGTTATGGTCATAATCCGCAGGACTTGAGCTTACGGGTTCGTGCTTCGAATGCAGATACGGCTACTACTCCATCCTACCGCTCACCGCACCTACGGTCGTTAGCACTCCTGATTATACCATTCCAGCGACAAGTTTCGTACCGCGTGACGACTCTTGCGAATTAGTGATGGCCGATTACAATGTACGTAGACTTATTTTGCCCCAGATTTGGCGCAGCTCATGTTTGGATATTCAGATTGAAAATATGGGTCCCAGGTCACATCATCTTCCTATCATCGCAGAACATATTGTCGAGTCACTTGGTCTACCGGATTTGCTTTTCCTCCAAGAAATCCAGGATGACTCAGGCGCAAAGGATGATGGGACCGTGTCGGCCAATTTGACACTCACTAGGCTTGTCAATGCAATCGCTGATGCCAGTGGTGGAGTGGAATACCGGTTTATCGATGTCGATCCCAAGAACAATGAAGATGGCGGTCAACCTGGTGGAAATATACGAGTGGCCTACTTGTATGTTCCGCTTGGACGTAGAGATATCAGATTCAGCCTGACGATCGTATCGTAGATATCGCCCACAGAAGATCCGCCTTCTTCCTGGGTCGCCTGCAGGACATGCTCTTGATCCTTCAAAGCCATTCTTGGACTCTACGAAGAATGTAGCTCTTACGTGCGTAATTTCTGAATCATCATTCAGTTACCCCGTTAAATATTGCGTTCTGCTGTAGATTCAATCCAGGCAGGATCGATCCCTCGAATGACGTCTGGATCGAAGCGAGGAAGCCCCTTGCTGTTGCGTGGCAGACCTCTTCAGGAGATCGATTCTATACTGTCGATGTACATTTCTCATCTAAGCGTGGCAGTACATCCTCCCATGGTAGTGCCAGAACACCTGTCAACGGTCGTGTTGAAATAAGGGCTAAACAGGCCAACATGACTGCGGTATGCCCCACACGTGCATCATCGACGTCGTAATACACTCATTCTATGACAGAACTTCGTCAGGAATATTCTCGATCTTGATCCCTCCGCAAATGTCGTCGTAGCAGGAGACTTCAACGAGTATACTCAGACTCGCTCGGTCTATAACGGCTTGGCAGAGGTCCTTCACGACATCGACGAAATCTCCAATGTCGACCCTGTCGAGAGATACACCTACGTGTACGATCAGAACACGCAACAAATTGACCACATCTTTGTCTCCAACGCGATTAAGAACCGAGGGACGGACGTCGAACATGTGCATGTCAACAACTGGGCACCCTTGTTGAAGGACAGAGCGAGCGATCACGATCCGAGTGTTTTTCGGGTTAAAATATGCGGTATGTTCCCCCAGCTCCGACGCTTCTTCATTTACATGGTGCTTACGCTTGTTCTAGACGCAGCGTCTCATCCTGCTACTCCCCATCATCTTGTTCAAATTCCGTATGTTCTGGATGTTTTCTTGAGGCTGTATAGGAACCTGCTTGGGTAAAGAGCTTAGATGACCGAAGAACTTATGTAGTATATTTCCTATATTTAGTGTTGCCATGTATTATATTGTATCATAGCTGACGTACCTCGCAATGTTATACTGTATGAAAGATGTTGTTTGCGTTCATCAGAGGACTGCATTCTGAGACTATGTTCTTCCCATCTCATCGTCAGCTGAACACAACCATCATCCAAATCAGTCGGACAAATTCAGATAATTAGCTTGCCTTGATGTCTTCAGAGAAGCCAAGCCTTAACCGTCTCTTCCCACATCTGACGAGGGAGGATGTCCTTGCCTTTCAGTTCTCCTCTTGGTACCCCAAGTTCCGTCAAATCAGTATCAAATCCACCATTGTAAGACCTTTGACCGAGGAGTTCTGTGAATACCTTGATTCCGACGGCGTATTTTTGCCTGTAGGATCGGAGGATCAGTGAGTGATAGCAGCGTTGCACAATGAACTGAAATAAACCGACGATCTATCGCATAGGCAGGCATCTAGCAGCCTCAGTAATGATGAGGACGATGAGGACAGCGATGAATCTGACTCGGCCACGAAATACGCCTTCCCTGAGCTAGATGCACAGATACGACAGGCTATCGCAGATTACGGGGGTGTCTTCCCAAAACTGAACTTTTCGTCTCCGAGAGTAAGAATCCCCGGTCGACTATACAGCTCGCAACTTAAGGTCCCATCTACAGGATGCATCCTGGATCCTCCCGGCTGGCTCTCCCATGAAATGCACATCACCCGCCGATGTGTACATGCTCCTCAAATCATCGGACTTCATATCTCACGATCTAGACGAAGATAATGTTTTCGAGGGCTGCGAGCCGTTTCCAGAGTCGCAATCACCACAATATGAACTTGAATTGATCTTGCGGAAGTGGTACCCCATCGATCCCAGCCGGGAGCTGCGATGTTTTGTGCGACAAGGGCGATTAATTGGTTCGTACGGTCATCATTGTTCTTCTGTAAGTTACGTTGAACATCACCCGCGGCGTGCGTTAGGGGTTTCACAAAGAGACACCAACTACTATGAGTACCTCAACGAGCCCGATACTTCGCGACGCATCCTCGCTTCCGTTCGAGAATTCTGGGAATACCACATCAAAGACAAGTGGAACGGATGCCCTGACTGTCAGTAATATTCGACTTACATCCATCATGTTCCACTGACTTAGCGTGCGCATTCCACATAGACGTTTTTGACATCCTCTTAACACGAGACCTATCGCGAGCGCACATCCTCGACTTCAACCCATACGCACCACGGACAGACTCCTTGCTCTTCACCTATGAAGACCTTCAGCAGGTGATGTCTGGCTCGAGTTCGGAGACGCCTCAGCTGCGAGTCATCAACTCACGGTCTCATCTTGCTGCTACTCGCAATGCACCTGCTTATCAGCACAATATGTTACCACTGGAGGCCCTTCAAATGAGCAACGATCTCGACATTGGCGCCTTCGCCAGTAAGTGGGAGGAAGAGATCAAGAAGACACTGGAGGATTGATACATGCAAGTGTTGCATTGCCTGTTGTGCTGCGCAGAATTCTCTACTTTTGGCCAGACACATGGAACAGACGAGTAATAAAGCCGGTTCAAATTATTCAGGGTGTACGCGGAAAATCTACAATTTTAAGTACAAGTAATCCAATGTCGTGGATCCATCCACCACTATCGAATCAGTAATGCCAACAGATGCAAATGCGAGTACGATAACAATTGGCGAACAGAGGGACCCATTTACTTGTCAACCTCGATGCCAGAGTCGCTCTCGCAGTTGCCAGAGTACATGGGCCGGCCGGCAGCAAGACCTTGCGCGTTCTTGTAGAAGACTACGTTGCCCTCGTCCTCGACAAACTTGCACTCCTTGTAGATCCGGTACACCTCTGACCAACCGCCAGGGCGTCCTTGCAGCTTGAGACCTGCGCTTTCCAGTCTCCTGCGCAGCGCGTAAGTCGCCTCCCACGCGTTGTAGTGAGGAATTTTGCTCGAGACGTGGTGGAGGACATGGGTTTCCGAGATACCGTGAGTGAGGTGACCACCAAGGAAGCCCATGATCCTGCCGCAGTCGCCCAGGAGCTTACGGTCAAGGGTCGCGAGAGCGCCACGGGGAAAAGTGAACTCAGGTGCACGGTAGTGAGGCAGGAGGGGGTCGGTGTGTTGCAGGAAAGTAATCAGCACAAGCCAGTGGTTCACCCTGAATGACTTGTTAGATCAATCCAATGAAAGGCTAGTAGATACTGACCACAAGTAAGGTACAAGGTACAAGCGGGCCACATCGGCGAAACCGAAGTGCTGGATGGCTGCAATGACACCACCCAACCAGATGACTATGCCAATGTCGGAAAGGACGATCTGCCCATATTGGTGAGGCCTGAACATCGCGGCCTTGGGGTTAAAATCTATATTTTTCAGAATAAGTGCGTAAGACAGAAGATGCATTGCGCTACTGACGATTACTGTATCTAGGATAGCGCTTCTGGCCAGATGCGTTCCTGATGAGATACATTGGCCATCCAGCGAGCTATCAAGGCACATCAGCACGGCACATGCATGTGTACCGCGATCGAGTCGGGCTCACCAAATAGCTGGCCGCGCCAATAGTAGCTCCAATAGGCGAATCGCCTAAGGCGTCCCAAAGCTCCTTCTTAACTTCGTCCGAAATACTGGCACCCAATATATCTTCCTTAGTGGGGTCGAAGGGAGGCAAACCTAGCTCCGAGCGAGTCTTGGGCACGAAGACCTGGTCCTCAGTCATATGACCGGTTGATGCATGGTGCTTCGCGTGCGTAATCCTCCATGAATGATAAGGCACTCCAAGTCTGGATACCGAATAAGTCCCAATTTGGATTTATATGTCGATCATCCGAAGAAAACGCGGAAACATACCCGGAGTGTAGGACCCATCCCACCAGGTTATTGAGGGTCTTGGATTCGGAGAAGGCTTGATGGCCGCATTCGTGGGCGAGAACCCACAGACCGGTCATGACCAACCCGACAGCAAACCCGTACAACGACCAGAGCGTGAAACGAGCGAAGCTGTAGAGGGATGGGTGGGGCAGAGACAGTTGCTCCGGGTTGATGAACGCGTCCAAGTAGGACGTGGTCTTGTAGATCCCAGCAACGAGGACGAAGTCATAGACCCTGGATCAAATAGTGAGCTCCCGCAGTCACTGACACGTAAGTGGCAGTATGCACTCACACATAGCTGAAGGACCGAATAGCGGACCTCTTGAAGCAGTGAGAGCTGATTGGACGTGTCAGAACACTAATTGCACTGCATAGATGCCAGCACTCACGGAATCGCAGAAAGCAAGTCCTTGACCGACAAGTCAGGGATAGCACACGGAGTCTGCTCGACAACAGTGACCCCAGATTTTGGAGAGTCGACAGCCATGCTGGACTCTATCTATGCGTCTAGGCCGGAAGGAACGACAAAGAAAAGAGGCAGCAAGGGCCTCCGCGTCTAGAGAGAATAAAACCAAGGACGGAG
Source organism: Neolentinus lepideus HHB14362 ss-1 (assembly GCA_001632425.1). Classification (NCBI taxonomy): domain Eukaryota; kingdom Fungi; phylum Basidiomycota; class Agaricomycetes; order Gloeophyllales; family Gloeophyllaceae; genus Neolentinus; species Neolentinus lepideus. The sequence goes on from KV425639.1 coordinate 95,105, forward strand.
TGCAAGCTGGTCAGGCCTCAGGCGCCACGATCTTATATTTTGGGGTAGAACAGCGCCCGGCATGCACCGGATCCAGTTCTTGGGGTTTCACACGCGTTTGGCAATCTAGTGCTCTATAATATGTGGAATCCGAAGTAGTAACCTGATGCTGGACGACCGTCGCAAAGCTCCAGCTTCAGGACTCTATTGTTTCAGGAATTCGTTCTCGAGCTCGAGTTGGACCACACCAACAACGTCGTATCGTAACAGAGGTCCGGAGCCGCGCCCTAGCCGTGATAATGTTCCGAGACAACATAGAGAGCGCCTATTGCCAGTACAAATGTTCGTAGTTATCAAGCAAACACGATGCTAAATAGGTTATGATGAGCAGGTAAGATGCAGGGGCATGGTGATAGATGAATGAACGATTCCAACAGAGGCGAGGCTTCGTGAAAATGGCGGTTTCCACGACGTTTACATAGTTATTGTAGCGCCTTCAAGCGTCGCGCCAGTCCCTCGAGGAATGCGACCCCGTCCTTGGTGACAGTGCGTCCATTGCTCCTATCAGTGATAGCTTCAAAGTCCTGCACCAGCTTGGCAAGCACTCCGTTGCTTGTCGCGCGCTCCACCTCGCGCCTCAGCATGAGCAACTTGCCCAATCGAACGTGCTTCGGCTCCTGATCCGTCTCGCCATGCGTATCAGAATTCCCACTTCGCGTTCGCAGGGGCACAGGAACTATGAACACGGAGGGATCCGCGAGCTGTTTATACAACGCGTCCAGGAACCCGAACCCTTGCTTGGTCAGCGCCTTGGACGTATGTGCTTTGAGCACCGCGACGAAGTCCGCCACGAGAACGGAGAGCGCAGCGTTGTCTGCGGCCTTTGATACCGCTATTCGTAGTGAGGCAAGTTGGGCCATCTTCGATTTTTGATGTGTCTGGATTGGGCGACTATCTTCGGACTTATCGCTGATTATGACAACCTCGTCCTTCTTGTTGGGCGCCAGGTTCTGCGCATCTTGTTTCGGAGGAGGCTGTATGTTGGTTCTGTTACCCAAAACAGGGCGATCACCTAGCTGTAAGTTTGCGAGGTCATGTAGGATTTTTTCCACTTCGTCTGGCGCTTGTGAGGAGCGAGGTTTGCTAGGCAGGAGTCGTGGCGGTATCTAATGGCACGACGTCAGCTCAGTACCAGCAGATTTGGTAACACGTTCGACCGTACCGTGGTCACCGGGGTTGGTGAGGGCCAAACAAATCGGTCATCATCCTGATAGCCGCTCTCCGAGGAAAGCTGTCTGAATTCATCGATCCACCTGTCATAATCAGGACATTCTGCGAACTTGAGTCTCCTGCAGTACCGAAGGAAATCCTCGAACTGCGCGGGGAGCCCTCTGCAGAGGTCTTCTGGGCGAGCTTTGCGTTTTTCCCTAATGATGCGGCTATGCTGCGCGTCCGTCCTGGGCACGCCGTTGCGCGTCCAGCTCAACCCTCCTGGCGTCATGAGGTGGATAAGCATTAGTGCGCATGCTTCCAGGTCATCTCGTCTTGAGGGGACTGGAGATAGATGGGGTATATACGATGAATATGTCATGCAGGGTGCTCAAATGCCTAGTGACGCACCCTTTCCCCGGCAATGCACGTTTGCGGAGCTAAACCAATAATTCCCGACGAACATGCGATTCCTGTCACTGTCGGGTATGTGCCGCTTCGTGACGGGGTCGATGTAACACTTGGAAAAGCCAAAGTCAATCATGTAGATCGTCTCATGATTTGGGTAGAGTCCGACGACGCAGTTGCCCAGCTGGATGTCGCGGTGGAGGACGCCTCTCGAGTGCATAAATTGCAACCTCGCGATCTTAGAGGTAGTAAGAGGATCATGAGCAGCGACGAGGGGCTGGCTATCTCACCACTTGCATTGCAATCTTACACACGCTCCCGAGATCCATGCAGCTCTTCCCGCTTTTTCTGAATAGATTGTCCAAGCTCGGTCCGAGCAGGTCAATGACCAAGTAGTCCCAGGGTCCTTCCTGCCCGCCAGCCCATAAGGTCGGCATGCCTTTGCCGCCTTGAAGGAAAGGATAGATGTAGCGCTCGTAACGATTTGTTGGACACTCGTGATCGCCGATTTGAAGCTTCAGGGCCATAACCTGGCCGCTGTGCACGTTGCTGGCCTTGAAAATGGCCCCTGTTCGATAGAATGCGTTGACCAAATCACGGAGAAGGCATAGATAAAATACCAGAAAATCCCGAGCCTAGTTTGTCGCAGAGTCGCCAGTTGCCTATCATGTACGGATAAACTGAAGGCGCCGGCATGTTGGATGAATGTGTAGGCCACTCGTGGGTATTTGTCGATGATGTACGGAGCAGAAATGAGAGTAGAATGCAACGCTATAGAGTCATACGAGTGATGTGATGCAGCAGTGGCCGTGGCTACCGCAGTGAGGCCAGGAACGAACTTCGCGTTTCCGACGCGTTTCGCACAAGGTCATGTGATCCGATCGAGCCTGTCAAGTGACTTTCCCCGCTCGCCACCATCTGAGTTCCGATGTATTGCCCGGATCGCTATTCTTCTCCGCTGTGAAATCATTCAACCCGTCTTAAAGGTGAATAGGCTGGCTATCGAGTGTTGTGACCGTGCACTACGAAGACACGCTAAGTAGGCGTAGATGCTGCGCAAGCCATCTGACCTCCGCTCGTGATTGAACAATACGCATTGAAGAATCCATGGACAACAAATTTTCACTTTCTGCAACTTCTATATCAATAGCATGTGGGCGAACTATGGATAGGAGCACTGTTTTTCTCGAACTACGTAGAGCAAGTTGGAAAGTTGTAGCTTTCTGAAGGTTTGTCAAATCTCCGGCTCGAACAAGTCAGAGGATGTTAATGTAGAAGACGTTAAGGAGTCCGTTGAATGAGGCAGTGCTCCCTTCTTTCCTTGGCTTAACGCCATGTGTCGTTTTCAGTGACAGAGCCACTGGCTGGGGTAGTAATGCTGTTGTTAGGGTCGGATTCCCAGGTCACCGCGCCGTTGTACTTGCGGATGTACTTATACTGGACGTTGGTGCTTGCGGGGAGGTTGACGGTAACTGCAAAGCCACCAGTTAAGACACCAGTAAGATTAGACCAGGGAACACTTACTGCTCCAGGTTGGGTAGTTGGCGGACGAGAGCAAGAGGGCGTTATCAGGAGACCAGTTCTCCAAAGCGTCGACGGAGCCGGTGATGTAGATGTTTTCTGAAATACGTCATAAGCTTCAACAGATATATGCTCCTTCATTCTTTATACTGACCGCCATACACTGTTGTAGCGTCTACATTAAATGTAACAGCGACGGTTGATCCACTGTTGCCGGAACAGGTAGAAGGCACGGTCAAACCAGTAGCGCCCCAACCCGCGAACTGGGTATTGTTCCTAGCCTCAAACGCTGTCAAGGCGGACGCGTAGCTCCACGTCAAGTCAACGGCACTAACAGGCGAGCCATCACTTTTGCTGTACTGTTCAGCAAGGCTGCCATCCGAGGGCGTGTACTTGGCATTAATAGCCACAAAGCCATCTGCAAAGCTCTGGACCGCCGATATCAGGGTGCTGTATGTGCTCGAGGTTGAGGAGTAAGTGCCGACGGCGATAGAAGAGGAGAACTGTTGGAAGAAGGGCAAGGAGATGGAAGTCACATTCAGTGAGCCCTGCGCCTCCCAGCTGTTCAGTGCGTCGTATAGTTGCTCAGCGACAGCAAAGGTCGTCAGATACCAAGGGTTGCCATTCTGATAGGTATCCTCGGGGTAGCGACCAGTAGCAATGGCAGCGTTGGAGGCGATACCATTGTTGATGGAGTAGACGGAGCGGAAGGAGTCAACATATACCTTCAGGTTGGAGAGAGCTTTGTCGGAGCAAGGCTGGAAGGTGGTAGCATCACATCCTGCGCTGAGGTCGAAGGTGTGGATAGAGGCCAAAAGAGTGTTAGCATCCTTGCCTGAACGGCCACCTCCAGTATTTGCAGTAATGTAGCCGCTGGTGGGGTTCCAGTAAGACTAGACAAGTTTGGCATTATATGGCGTTAACTTCTAGAGATTCTACTCGCCTGTAAGAAGCAAAGAAGGTTGTCTGCCTGGGTCGTGTAGCTGCTGACAACGGAAGTCTGGCCGATCCTAGTCGCAAACATGGCACCTTCACGAAGGGCACGGTGCTGTACGGCGGTGGTGAAAAAAGAAGATGAGTCTACTTCTTCCCAGAGATCATAGGTACTCTCGTTCCAATATGAGACGACATAACCTAGGTCATTCTCGACGATGGGCCACAAAGTGCTCGTGACCCAAGTAGTGTTCCCGTTAGAATACAACCAGTTACCGTACGTGATCATAGCAGTGGCACGAAGGGCAGGGCCATCTGTTAGATATGTGAGAATGAGGAAACCTACAACCTAACATTGGAGCTTACCTCGCTGGGGACGGCCCCATGTACCGGTGAAAGCAGTCTCGTTCACATTGAACTTGGGTTCTCCCAAGCCACCAGTAGTAAGAGTACCACTGGGATTCGAGACAGTTTGAATGTAAGCTTCTGCGGTTATGAACTCGTCAATCAGGGTCCTGAGGGAACTGGTGCTGTCGATTCCAGTGGTGTACTGGTCAATGAGAGACTTGAAGACTAGAGACGAGTCACGTGTCCAAGTGTACCAGTAGTCAGGACTTGAAGTGCTGGGGCTGGCTACCACGACACCGGGCTACAAAAATAGCACAATGAGCACATGTTATCGGTCGAACGACGCGAACTTACGGATGCGCCAGCAGCCTTGGAACCATTGGGTCCAATGTTTGCAAGGACGCCAGCTTTAGTCATAGGCCCTTCTGTGCTGATGTAGCTGTCGACTGACTGCCCGAAGACAGTCCCGGCAAGGCCAAGAGCACAGACAAGAAGACGGTACATATTACGGATAGAAAATATTTGGGTACCGTCCTTAGCTGTATTTATACCCGCTCCGCCGGTGACATAGGTGTCGACAAGTGCTTGGAACTGTAATAAACTTAGACGCCAAGAAGACGCGCTGCACATGCAAGCCAGTCTTGGGACCAACCTGCTGCTCGGCACGTACCATGTGCGAGCTCTCCTGCAAGATTTCCCAGCTGAGGTAGCAACAGTCTGATGGCAATCGTGGTTTTCTATTATGCTGCAGAGTATGGCCGGCAGCGACCTCGGGTGATGGAAGCCAAGAAAGCCTTGAGCGGTACCGACTCCGACGTGACAGTGCGTCAGAGCGCATTCCCATCATTTGATTTATAGGCGCAATTTACGACCGTGGGTGACATTGAGAAAATCCGGTTTCCCAGTTAATTTCCAAGTTTTGCACAATGTCATTGAGGTTAAGACGAAGTCGTGGCTGAACAAATGGAGGCTACTAGAGCGTATTGCAACTTGAAGCTTGAAGCTTGAAGGATCACTTTCCTTCGAGCGGGCCCCTCTGATCCGAAAAAACGTGGCAAGATGGAATGCCGCAACCGAGCCTGAGCGTCAACGGTCTGTCTGCTGCAAAGGCTTTCCTGTAGCGCTCGTGCTTTCCACTCATCTCTTTTCAAGGATGAACTGTCGATATATACGACTCTGATCCACCTCGACATGCTGTGGTTTCAAGTTTGAGGAAACTGAATATCAATCACGCTATATTTAGCTATTATTCCGGATTCCAGTCCCAAAGCGCTGAGCGCTGACCTTCTTCTGTCTACAGCATGGCGACATTCGCAACTCGAGACTCTTTGCTTGTGGCAGATGATATCGTCGATTGCATCTTGAGGTCTCTTCTAGATTTCAGCTGCTTACTTTCTGTCATAGTAGTGTCGAAGCGAGTATATAACAGTTATCACTGCCATTCCGCGTCTATTCGTCGGTCTATTGCTTTTGGTCTAGTAGGTCCTGCCTTACCCCAAGCGTTGAGACTGGTCCGTTACGACGACCTCCTATCTCGTGATCCCAGTGAATGGCCGTCGGAGAGCCAAGTGTTTGAAGCCTCCATTACGCTTCAAGAGGCAAATAGCCTTGCGCGAAATGTGCGGGTTGTTGACCAGTTGGAGAGTTTGTTCAGTCGAAGGTAGAATCTTATTCATTTTACTCTCTGTCACTAACCTTAACCATGCCATGGTTACAAAAGTTTCTACACGTCATCATCAAGAAGCTTGCTCTCAGAGCAGGAGTTGCACCACTTTCATCGTGCCCTCTACAGATTCTGGCTTTATGCAAACATGTTTTGCACAGGTCTCGATACCGACGTTGACAACGATGTGGCCTCTAAGCGCGCTTTCTTCACACAGTTATCTGAAAACACGGAACTATTTCAATTTGCACAGGTTGTCGAGTTTTTGAATGAAATGATACGATGGATCTGTACCGCAAACGGACGGCCATTCAGTGGAGAGGCAGGTTCGTAGGCTCAAGCCGTGTCTTCATAATGCTTCTGGCACTTGTCGGTTCTGACTGAGTAACTTGCACTTGCAGCTAACGGTGACCCTTATGAAATGGGGTTTGCAATCTCCCTAGGGCCTGGCCTTATCGTAGATATCTTCACTGGCTTCCCAGACCTCCCAGAACCACGGGAGGATGTTATAGTTGATGGCCCTCACTTCGTCCGTGGGCCCTATTTCAGACCTTCGAATCTCGAGGTCTTCCAGAGCTGAATTGGGACTCGGCTGCCATGCATTCAGTCATTCTAGATGACTACGAACATCATGTTCATGCATGTCAGTCCTAAATCATTCAGTGATATGCCAAACTCTTGCTAAATCACCCTAGGTCGCATCTGCAATACAAGTGGGAGACCTTTATGGGGCCCTTCTAGTGAGCCAGTCCGGCTGCTCTATGTTGCTACTGTACTCTAACTCGGCCCGCGAAGATTGGCAGTTTCTGACGGGTTACATATCTCCAGATACCCTGTCACAGCATTTCACCGGTCGCTTGAGGCGGAACCATTATGAAACGCAGAGACTGTTTTCTTACACAATTCGGCCCAATGTCTCTTATGTCCCTCTCATGAACTGGATGTTTGACAATGAGATGGACTCGGTAATATATCTCGGGTTGTCTCGAGACGACTGGCAGTGTAGAACTTGTATTTTGGCCTTCATCGGGTCAAAATTACACCTATGGTGGCTGAGCAGAAGCGTGCAGGTGTGTAGACCACAGCGTACTTGATCCGAGGATACTCTGGTGTGACGTGCCCTTATCATGATCGTTAGAGGGTATCAATGCTCCTACTGAAGACTGCTGTTTCGGCTATAATTGCCAGCAGCAGATTTTTCGCTATACTCATGCTTCCAGACTCAACGTAAGTCTCTGATCATTCACATGCCTTTCTGTTTGTTACAGTTTGCATTGTTCACGTAGCATCTATGCGCACCCACTGCCATTGAACCGCTGGACGGAATGCCTTACCGCCGTCTGTTCTAGATACGAGCACGTTTCTCCCATTTCACGGCATGCTGGCCTCAGCGGGTGGTAGCAGAACCTCTCTTCTGAGTTGTTATCTGCCAAACATGATACTATGACCATCCCTTGATACTCATGTCTTTGCACTCTGTAGGATATTTTATTTACAGATATTGGTTCAGCTTCCACTTCACTCGTCAGTATCTGGGACTTACTCTGGAAATGCCCTCAATCCTCAGTTCAAGCTCCCCATCGCCTTGCATCGACAAATTATAAGGACTTTCGGGTCTCGGCGCTTGTTTCATCAGGAAGCACCGTACGTATCCTGACAGAGGCCTCGTGTTCTCCTTGCGATATGACACTGCATTCAGTTCGGAATTCTCTGCTTGTGGTCGAAGTACATCCTGAGATATCTCCAGGACTTCGCTTCCTTGTTTATTGGTCTCCGTGGCGATATCGACTGCCCCTCATTATCCGCTCGTCGGTGTTTTGTATATCGTCAAGTTGGACCTGCTCTTCTCCAAGCCTTGCGACCTTTTCCCTATGATCCTGATGAATTTCTCCGAAATTCTTACAACTGGCCAAGCCCGAGAAACGGAAAAGCCTGCCATTCTTCAGGAACGGGATCTTATTGTGGCATGTCCCGAGTCTGACTCTACGCAGGTCAATTTCGAGTACATTTTTTTTCATATGAATTAATTAGAATTACTTATGTTCTTAAGGAAACTATATAGATTACCAGTGTCCAGATCGTGAATGGTCACCGGGAGCACGGGTATCGCGGGTAGGTGGAATGTACTTCGTCCGCAGGCTTACTTCCTAGACGATGGTAAGCTTGAAGGGATTGTGTTGCTTTTGTCCGATGGGAGTGAAGGTGATTTTTCAGCGGTTCGAAGGCGAGAAAACCCTCCAAGATCTCAAGCAAAGCCTCGTTCCTCCATTTGCCTCAATATTGTCATTCGATTCGTTTGTGATGCCTCCTCTCAAGCCTTTCGAGAGCTCGTAGAGCTGGTATGGGACTTCCACCATAAAGGGAATCATTCTAGATCAGTATGAAAATTGTGAACACGCACGTAAGCTTCAGCTTTCCTGACGATGTGTCGAAATCGTCTAAACCCATTTCTCGTCAGGTCATACCCCGGGCGGCCGCAAACATGTTACTGATTCCTTATGGAGCTCCACTAGAGAGTGGCCTCCTACATTCGCCACGTACAAACTGGGATCTTCTACATGTCCCCGTGTACGTTCTCCACGATATTTGTCATGTTCATCTGGGGCGGATCGGTTGTGAGGATCCAGTGCATGTTCGCCTCGAGCTCGAGGACACCGATTTCCTCAGCGTGAACTGGATGTTTTGTAACCTCGTTATAGAGCAGCGCAAGGATTTATCCTATGACGACTTATGTATATATAACTTGGACTGGGGAATCAGGTTGTCAAAGCATTCATGCTGTACATATCACTCCAGTAGAAAATACTTGAAACGTCTGCATTCTAAATTTGATACCTGGCATCTTGACTCTGCGCGCTGCCTTGATGTTCGCCCTCCACGTATCAGTGTTCGCCCTGACATACAGACGTTGTGCTCGTACTCCAGTACAGCCTCTTGAATATTACAACGATAACACATAGGTAAATAACAACCACGTCAGCTATATAACCAAGCGTCGACGAAAGACTTGATCTATAAATGACACAAATATCAATTGAAGATAAGCAGAAGGAGGTGCGGCCATCTGCCCTCGTTAGCAGATCCCGAAGAAAGTATGTCCTTTTTCCCAGTATCATCATGAGCGCTCAATACACAAGGCATCTCCCTTCCTCAATGAGGGAGACGTTTACTTGCGAGCGCCGTGGTACGGAGCATTGTCGTACTCCACATCCACCTCCTGATTGATGGTGATCTTCACACCCTGATTCTCGCTCTCAATAGGCGGAAACCCAGCTTCCTTGGTATCGTGCACGCTGCTCTTGCCGTCCAGTGCTGGGTCGGTCCACTCCTCGCCCTTGGCGGCTACACCGCGCATGTCTTCGATAGTGTACGTCTGGCCTACGCCGCGCGAGCCGATCTGGAACTGGCCAGCGGCGGGCGTGCTGCGCGATGAGATGACATGTGTCGTCGCATCCCGCGAGGAGCCGGTGGCTGAAGAGTGCGAACCTGCGAAAGAGCCGCCGTCAACGAGCGAGCCTCGGACGCCGAGGATTATGCGGAGGGTCATGGAGGTAGTCAGGACGGCGGCCATGCTGGAGAAAAGGTCAAATTTGACATAGACTATAGTAATGCAACTGACCTAGTGACGATGGTCTTGACTGGGTCGTGAGTGTCTGTGGGCTTCATAATGAACCAGAAAAGCATGTTGACCATGTTTACAATCCAGATGGCGGCGTAGAGGTTGAGGCCATCTCGAAGCATAAGCTTCCACGGGCTCAAGGGTTTCAACTTCAGTGAATTTAAGGAGCGAGCGACGGCAAGTGCGAACTATTATCGGGAACGAGTGAGTCGAAAGGAGGAGAAAGTACAAGAAACAGACGTACGGAAGCAGTGTAGAGGACCGTAGCCGATAACCAGTAAATGCCCACCCAATTATGCTTAGGGCCCGCGATACATCCTTGTCCAATGTCCAAAGGGACAGCTGCAGTAGGATATCCGTCACCATCTCCGGTTGATCATAAAATTGCGCTTACATCGGTAAAAACCGCAGCAGATGGCAGTGACAACTATCTGTGCCGCAAGAAGGGCGCCCATGCCCACGAGGACATTCCTATTCTTTTCATAGATGGCGTTAATCCGGATAACATGGACAACTGTCATGCACTATGATATGGGCACCATATAGAGGATTAGAGGCGGTAACACATACCGGAACAGAGCGCCAGAAGTATCGCGGTGCAGATTGGCTCGAACAGATAGAAGTGTCTGCATTGCTATGGTTGTCGCAGTTGAATAATGACTGCCTCCGAGACCTCCGAACTGCACTCACAGCCTGTGAGAACCTAGTATCGAAGAAGGCAACGCCAACGATGGTGAATTCAATCGGCATGAACACACGGAGGAAATGGTAAATTATTTTCAATGGCGGCCATTCTTTCGTTCTTAGGAGGCGCCATGTGCGAGGGGAAAGAACGAGGGTGTCCCAGGCGGCGACGGTAAGCGTACAAACAAAGAAGTACTTGTGGGCAGACAAATGTGCGGGAAGCTTCAAGGACGGGGGTAGAGCGTCGACGATGGAGGGAGTGGTCATGGTGGCAGCGAAAGGGGGGGTCTTAGCGAGGAATGAAGGGAGCGAGCGGTATATAGCGCTACGATTGAAGCCAGGCACTTATGATCACTCGCACTGTTCCGAACAGGGCACTGCCGGCTCGCGTTATTTATGGCGTTCCCTTTCGCAGCATCTTTCATTTTTCGGGGCGAGTTCAGTCCCACAGATCATGCATCAACATCATGATTCTGGTATGTATTGGCTCTACACAGGACATAATAGTGCGCCCAGGAATTAGTTCGACAATAATAATGCAAGAGGTGAATGCAATATGAAATGATAATGAACGTATGAACAGTGTGAAGGAAAGATGGGTTGTACATGCGTGGATAGGAAATAACGAGCAGCAAGCATAGCAAAGACCGACAGCAATGGCATAACAAGAGACAGTGGAGAAAGGGCATAGCAGATGGCAGATCCGACCACGGAGCGCGGACATACTCTAATACACCGGCATGACATGTTTTACACAGCAAGTGTCCAGCAACCGAACTTGGTAGTTAACGTCGTCCGCGACCTACATCAGGATATCGCCTCGTCGAGATAGACTCCTCTGTGGACTCCCTGGAGTTCTTGGAGTTGTTGGATGAGATTCTATACTCCGTGTCAGTAGCGTATCTAGCGAGGCCTCAGGAGGACGTACAGCTGCCTCCTGTTTCAATTCGGCTTCCCCCATATTCGGCTTCCCTCTGGCCATGCGTATCCCATATTCCAATAATTGCTGCATGTAGTGAGGGTTAATGGTAGTCTCGTCGGGCGCGAGCAGAAGTTCCGATGCTATGACAGGTTTGCTCATCAGATAATCAATGAAGCATATCTGAACTGAGCAAACGAACGTTCTTGTCCAGTCAACCAGCCATGCTGCAGCAACTCCGGGATAGTTGCACGTTCTTTGGGACTTCTACACAAGCAACACTTGATCGTGGCTATCACAGATCTCGGTACACGTCTCTTTAAGTGGTCGAGCTTCTTCGGGGGTGTAATGACGCCATCTTGCTGCGACTTCGAAACCGTCATGACTGGCGTGGAAAAGGCAGGAAACTCGATGAGGTGACTGGCGTCCGGAATAGCCTTCATCTTCTGGTACACCGAGAGCGCATGGAATGGCGGCGACCCATACACCATCTGGTAGAGGATGCATCCTAGGGACCACACGTCACTCGGCCTGCCGACCTTCAGGCGCCGCTTCCCGTCCGGCACTTCAATAGCTTCGGGACTCATATAGTTCACAGTGCCAATCTACCCAGTCGTTCAATACTACGACCACAAGACATATTTGAAACGTACCTGATGGTCTCGCTGGATGTTCGTGGTATCATTGGCGATGGCATTTGCAATACCAAAGTCGATCAATTTGAGCTGGCCTTTCACCAGAACGAAGTTTGCTGGCTTCAGGTCCGAATGGACAATTTTCTCCTCGTGGATTACCTGGACAGCCTCCAGCATCTACGCACATCGTGTGAGCTCTTCAACATACCCTCTATACCCAACGAGCTCACCTGCTGCCAGTAGTAGGCAATCCACACCATATTCATCGGCTTCATCTGCTGTTCTTGCAAAAGGCGTGCCAAATCTAGCAACGCGGTCAAGAGTCAGACAGGACTCCTGAGCACATTATAGGGTCACTCCTACCAATTTCACCGCATTCCATGACGAGGTGCAGGACACCTTTCGATCCACCAGACGCCCCTTTCACCTCACTATCAATCAATCTAATTATCCGATTGTTGCCCTCCAGCCGTTTCAGTAAGGCAATTTCGTTCATGTAGCCGTTCATTGTTTCCGCATCCGTCTGATCCAAGGTCACACGCTTGAGTGCATAGATCTCATTCGCACCAGTCATGACTCGATATACTCTAGAAGAGCCCCCCTTGCCGAGAAGATCCAATCGAGCATAGGCCCTCTTGTTTACCTGGACGATGGGAGATTAAGATCAAGCCTTTCACAGTATAGTCCCTCTTCGCCTACCATCGTGTTCCTGCTGCGACTGTCGGCGGCGGGATTGACAACGGGTGCAGCAGAGCGGGAGGATACCGGACGCTTCTCGACCTGTTGATAATGGTCGCCGTAACCATTCTCTGCGAGCAAGACGTCCGCGGGATCATCATCTGCACTAGAACGCCTAGCCTTCCCTTCACCAGCCCACGTACGTCCTGGGATCTTTCCATTTTGACCTGAAGGAGCGATCATACCGCTCGTAATGGGCGGCTCCGGAGCGGTCGGACTCCTCCGATGTTTCAAGCCCGCTCCCGAAGGTGACAGACGTGGTGGCAAAGCATCAACGGCTGTAGGCGACCCCGCTGTCGCGAGGGTCGGATTGGATCCGGAGCGCAACGTGTCGGAATCTTTCCGCTGGTGCCCGGCAGTGGGACGCATCTGGCCGCTCTTGTGCGTTGGAGAAGGAGACTGTCGAGCACGGCCGAGGCCCTCCTCATGTTCCGCGTCCTGCATTGGAACTGGAATTGTCTGTTGTTGAATACGCGTAAGATCTCCTGAAAGTGATGTTACATACCATCAACGTCTTCGGAAAGCATCGCCTGACGGCGAAGGTATTCTGTATGTACGATCAGAGAAGTGCTGATGATCTTTACGATGTCATATACCTGCTTCTTCTTCCGCCATTCGGGTTTGTCTCATATGCTCCTCTGCCGTCACTCTTCTAGCGCCCACCTTTGTGGTGCTGACAGGGAGATTTGAATGTGGCCGCCCGGCCTGAGTGCGAGAGGACTTCATGACAGCAACCTGACGAGGGTCTTGCTCTGCCGGCATTGCAATGTGTCAACGTCACTCGCAAGCGATAGAGAAAATAGATATCACTCACCTGGAGCACCACTCACGCTGAAGGAGCGTCGAGGTCGAGTGCCAGTGGAGGAAGTCAAGGCATTGGCCTCATCAACATCACCATAGTTTCGTCCTCGAGTCAAACCACTGGGTGACTGGTGAGGGAGAGGAGGATCTTCACCTAATATGAGACGTTGTGAATGAGCTACATCGTCCATACCAGCATCGCACCAAAATCTCTCTCCCCCTTTGCATAATGCCGGCCAATCGAGAATCAGGACTGCATCTCACCTGTGTCCGTCTCCACCCCTGCCATGTATTCGTCTGCGGAATGAATTTCGCTGCCGTCATTCTCAGATATATCTTCAAAATTGCCTTTCCGCAATCGACCGACCCCCTTCACGCCCCTCACCCCTCGAGGGTATGACCTACGATATGACTCTTCGACGCCGTTAGTACGGGAACGAGACATCGAAGACGAAGCACCACTGAGTGCGTGAGATCGCAGTGAAGCAAGCCAGTCGTCACGAGAAGGAGGGAGCGAGGGTACAATATGTTGTGGTGCAGATGAGTGTCGCAAGAGAGGTGGCGGGGACGAATGTTTCACAGCATTAGCAGCGGTTGGCAGCGCCTCCGCGGCTTGTGCATTGAGAAAGTTCTCCTTCTCTTCAAGCATCCTCTGAGTTTCACGCATTTGGTCTTCTGCCCTGTTCCGTTCCTCCTGTTGTCGCCGTTCTTCCCTTGATACTCGCATGGGCTGACCCAGCCTCCGATTCATACTACACTGCCCGGTGGACGACGCCACAAGCTTAGATTTGAAGGATGTTGCGAGAAGGACAGGTGTAACAGGATTCATACCAGCTGGCCCAGAAGCTACGCGTTGCAAGACACGGCCACTTTCAACCCCGGACACCGCAGTCGGCTGCGATGGTCCGGCCATAGAAGCAGACGCGCTCTCAGAGCGCGAAAGGGATTCACGCCGTTTCGGCTGAGCAGACAATGCATCCAAAGGCACCCGATCTGTGGCTCCCTTTAGAGACGACCGCCGTTCGAATCCGCGCTGCTCCTCAGGGTGCGCTGCCAGCGAAGACTTGTGCTTCGATATGCGAATATAGTTCCCGTCTGCATCAAAATTATATTCGAAAGAAAGCTCAGATAGCAACGAGTCGTCCGAAGAGGTCGTCGACGCTTGACGCGTGCTTGACCGGTCTTCTGGTGTTGAAGGCAGAGAGGAAACGGGGGGCTCCATTGCTGGCGACGACGGGCATGGCAACAAGTACGGCGACACGGCAGCGGAAAGCATAGAGATCGAGGCCGTCTTGAAGGCGTCTTGGGGTGGACGAAAGAAAGGGCTTGGCAGCGAGTGCGGCGATTCAACTACGCGAGCACACGAGGCGGATGCGCGCAGGTCACATGACCGAATCTTTCAACTGCAGATATCGTACATCGGCATCCGAGCAATGTCAGAGCATAAAGCGATATGATATACAAGCGATATTATAATTTAGCTTGTCGTTCCGGAACGACCATTTGGCCCAACCCCCGGATGATCTCCTCCGCATCCCTCTCAATCGTCGTAAGTAGGTCCTTACACGTCGGTATGTCGTGGATGAGGCCCATCCCTATCCCTGCCGTCCATATCCCATAATCTGGGTCTCCGAGTTCGTATACCTTCCGCCCCCGAGCACCGGACACAAGCTCGCGCACATCTTCAAACTTCGCACCACCTGGTCGGCTTTCGATGGCAACTACCTCTTGCGATATCTTATTCTTGTACACTCGTGCGGTATTGTGAAGAGTTCGAAAAATGTGAACAGTGTCTTGTTCATTTGAAGCAACGATCTTCTCCTTGATATTCTGATGAATTGGACTGCGACAGTCCGAATCCATTAGCGACTGTGAGCTGATAGTAAGTCAGCGGGTAAAGACACACCTTTCTACGGTGCACATGAACCGGGTACCTGAGGGAATGACGATTAACAGTTGCTCCTTGCTATCGCGAAGCCTCGAACGCACCCATATTTGCCCCCTGCGAAAACACATGAGATCTATACATGAATGGTTTGAACGGACCACTCACCACAGCCCCAAGAGCCAAAACAGCCGCCAAACCTCTTCCATTGGCAATACCACCCGATGCAATGTACGGGATACCGATCTCGCTAGCCGCTCGCGCCAACTATCAATAATAGTCATAACCATAGTCTTCTGAAGTTGAATGAAACGTACCAAAACCAAGCCCCCAATGTCTTCTTCTCCTGGATGCCCCGCACCTGCACTGTCATCGGCGCTTGTGGTTCGACAAATCACGACTGAAGCTCACATTCAAACCCATCAATGCTCAATGCATCAACCCCCATCCTGGCACCAGCCTTTGCATGCCGTATGGTCGTACACTTGTGTATCACTTTGCACCCATTCGCCTTGAAGTACTCCACCAGTTTCTTGGCTAATCTCTCATCAACGCCCAGTACTGATGACGGTTGAGACGTGGAACTCACGATTATTTCCAGCAGTCTCGAATATCCTTACTCCCTCCTCCACAGCAACCTTTGCGTAGCCAGCATAGTCTGGTGGATTGATGCTCGGCAGGAGAGTAATGTTGACGCCGAATGGCTTGTCGGTGAGTTTACGAGTCTCGCGGATGGCCACCCGTAAGGCCTCAGGGTTTGGTTGGGTGAGTGCAGTCAGCACCCCTGTACAGAGGAGCAATTATGGATGATCAGAGCTCTTGCACGTCTCTTGAAACGATGGAGTACGAACCAAGCCCGCCTGCATTTGAAACGGCTGCTACGAGTTGGGGCACACCAACCCTGTACGACGACGCTCCTCAGAATACTACACTTGATTTCACCGTATATAGTGCGAGTGCATACCATTGCATTCCACCCTGTACCACGGGTCTATATACGGGTGCCTCTGTAAAAACCTTAAATATCCAAAGTACGGATGATGGGGACATACATGCGAATACCCAACATCTTCGTCAATGATGTTACGATCGGCATTCTTCACCTAACCAATCGAGTCTCGTAGGGATTTCAGCGTAGCAGGACATTTTAAGTAGCAGCCCTGCATTGCCTCGTGATTCTGGGATCGGTGCCGGAATATGCGCTAAGGTGACCAACGCAGATGATATAGGCGGTGTTACAGGCAGAGAAGATCCGGTCTTTACATTGTTCTCCGAGTGGAGGGTATTGATATTGAGAGTCACGAGCAGGTTGCCATCGGACCGACGGCCACCATGTACATACAGATCGACAGGTCTCAAGCGAAGTAGTGTGAATCGCGCCTCGGCAAACGCCGATTCACGCGCGGATTCACAGCGCGGGCGCCAAAGACTTTGCCTGCGCGGGTGCCAAAGACTTTGCCTGCGCGGGAGCGCAATTCACACTTTTGCGCTCTCCCACAGGCAAAGTCACAGAATTGAGGGCCTCAATTCACACTCTCGGGGCCCCAATTCACACTTCAATTCACACTTTTTGGCAGGGGACCCGACGACTTTGCCTGTGGTGCGGGTGACTTTGCCTGGGCGCTCCTTTCGGCCGCTTTTGGCCCCGTTTGCACGGCGCGCCACGTGTCACCGCCACGGCCTTGCTCTGCATGCCGCGTTCGCGTTTGAGTGCGCGCGTTCGTTAACGCGTCGACGTGGCCATGCAAAAATTGCAAAAATTAGTTAAAATTATGTAAATATTGGCGCTTAGGGCTCAGGATGGAAATATACATGTAATTTAATTAATTAACCGCTAAATCCTTCGAAATTAAGCATAGTTTGCCTGTTCCTGATGGAAATATACATGTAATTTAATTAATTAACCGCTAAATCCTTCGAAATTAAGCATAGTTTGCCTGTTCCTGGCTGTAGCAGGTGCCAATGTCTGTAAATATTAAATATTAAGCTCAATATGCTGAATTCACTGCCTGAACTGAATGGATTCTCTAATGAGTGTGCTAAAT